>PVIY010011024.1:0-66729 GCA_004026745.1 Myrmecophaga tridactyla | reverse complement strand
GGTGATATCTACTTAATGCTTAAGAATAACCTCCAGGATAACCTCTCGACTCTGTTTGGAGTCTCTAAGCCATTGCCACTTTGTCTCATTTCACTCTTCCCCTTTTTGATCGAGGAGGTTTTCTCAATCCCTTGATGCTGAGTCTCAGCTCGTTCTAGGATTTCTGTCCCACATTGCCAGGAAGGTCCATACCCCTGGGAGTCATGTCCCACGTAGACAGGGGGAGGGTGTTGAGCTTGGTTGTTGTGTTGGTTGGAGAGAGAGGCCACATCTGAGCAACGAAAGAGGGTGTCTTGGGGTGACTCCTTGGCCTAATTTTAAGTAGGCTTGACCTATCCTTTGTCGGGTTAAGTTTCATATGAACAAACCCCAGGACTGGGAGCTCAGCCTATGGCTTTGCTTGTCCACACTGCTTGTGAGAATATCAAGAATTCAGAAGTTGAGCATCTCTTCATGTGCCTTTTGGCCATTTGTATTTCCTCTTTGGAGAAGTGTCTGTTCAAGTCTTTTGCCCATTTTGTAATTGGATTGGCTGTCTTTTTGTTGTTGAGTTGAACAATCTCTTTATAAATTCTGAATACTAGACCTTTATCTGATATGTTGTTTCCAGATATTGTCTCCCATTGTGTAGGCTGTCTTTTTACTTTCTTGATGAAGTTCTTTGATGCGCAGCAATGTTTAATTTTGAGGAGTTCCCATTTATTTATTTCTTCAGTGCTCTTGCTTTGGGTGTAAGGTCTATAAAACCGCCTCCAAGTATAAGATTTATAAGATATCTCCCTACATTTTCTTCTAAAAGTTTTATAGTCTTAGACCTAATGTTTAGGTCTTTGATCCATTTTGAGTTAACTTTTGTATAGGATGTGAGATATGGGTCCTCTTTCATTTTTTTGCATACGGATATCCAGTTCTCTAGGCACCATTTATTGAAGAGACTATTCTGTCCCAGGTGAGTTGGCTTGACTACCTTATCAAAGATCAATTGTCCATAGATGAGAGGGTCTATATCTGAACACTCTATTTGATTCCATTGGTCAATATAGCTATCTTTATGTCAGTACCATGCTGTTTTGACCACTGTAGCTTCATAATATGCGTTATAGTCAGGTACCATGAGACCTCCAACTTCATGTTTTTTTCTCAGAATACTTTTAGCTCTTTGGGGCACACTGTCCTTCCAGATAAATTTGCTTATTGGTTTTTCTATTTCTGAAAAGTAAGTTGTTGGGATTTTGATTTGTATTGCATTGAATCTGTAAATCAATTTAGGTAGAATTGACATCTTAACTATATTTAGTCTTCCAATCCATGAACACGGTATGCCCTTCCATCTATTTAGGTCTTCTGTGATTTCTTTTAACAGTTTCTTGTAGTTTTCTTTGTATAGGTCTTTTGTCTCTTTAGTTAAATTTGTTCCTAAATATTTTATTCTTTTGGTTGCAATTGTAAATGAAATTCTTTTCTTGATTTCCCCCTCAGATTGTTCATTACCAGTGTATAGAAACACTACAGATTTTTGAGTGTTGATCTTGTAACCGGCCACTTTGCTGTACTCATTTATTAGTTTTGCTGTGGATTTTTCAGGGTTTTCGACATGTAGTATCATATCAACTGCAAAGAGTGAGAGTTTTACTTCTTCCTTTCCAATTTTGATGTCTTGTATTTCTTTTTTCTTGTCTAATAGCTCTGGCTAGAACTTCCAACACGATGTTGAATAAAAGTGGTGATAGTGGACATCCTTGTCTTGTTCCTGATCTTAGGGGGAAAGTTTTCAGTTTTTCCCCATTGAAGATGTTATTAGTTGTGGGTTTTTCATATATTCCCTTTATCATTTTGAGGAAGTTCCCTTTTATTTCTATTCTTTGAAGTGTTTTCAGTGGGGAAGGGATGTTGAATTTTGTCAAATGCCTTTTCTGCATCAATCGAGATGATCATGTGGTTTTTCTGCTTTGATTTGTTGATATGGTGTATTACATTAATTAATTTTCAAAACTAGATTAAATTTTGCTCAAATATCTATATTTTCTTTAGAACTGTTTTGTAATATATAGTCTATTGTTTAATACAAAGGTTGCAAACAGATTCCCAAAGGGTCAACTTGGTAACAGTTGTTCAGTGAAGCAGTTTATGGAGGGAGAACAGGGCTCTGGTGTGAAACTGGAGCCTGTTTGTTTTGACTTGAGGATGCAAGTGGTATTCTACTCCAGACACATGTTCCTGCTGAAATGTAGTCCCAGAAAGTTATTGTATGGTGGATAAGCACTCTAAGCTTGGATTTGAATCCTGTCTCACTAGTGTTTAATTTTGTGAACTGTGGCATATTACTTAACCACTGTGCATCTGTTTCCAGAGCAGGGGATCGGGGGTGAAACTGGGGCCTATTTGTTTTGATTTGAAGATGCAAGTGGTATTCTACTCCAGACATATGTTACCTGCTGAAATGTAGGCCCAGAAAGTTAGTGTAACATAGTGGATAAGCAACCGAAGCTTGAATTTGAATCCTGTCTCACTAGTTTTTAATTTTGTGAAATTTGGCATATTACTTAATACTGTGCATCTGTTTCCTCATCTCTTGAATGTGAATAATATTAGTGTCTATCTTTTAGGGTTTTTTAAAAACTCATTTATTTTCACATGCTGTATGGCAGGGTCACATTTCATTATTTTTCCATGTGAGTATCCTGTTATTGCAGCGCCATTTGTTGAATTTTTATTTGTTTGTTTTTTGGAAAGTACGTGGACTGAGAATCAAACCTGGGTCTCCTGCATGGCAGGCGAGAATTCTACCAGTGAACTACCCTTGCACCCCCGCAAAATTTTTTTAATTAAAAAAGTTGTAGGTTAACAAAAAAATAATGTGTAAGATATAGAGTTCCCATATATTGCCCTGTTATTAACACCTTGTGTCCATGTAGTACATTTATTACAATTGATGAAAGAACATTTTTATAATTGTACTATTAACTAGAGTCCATGGTTTGCATTAGGGTTGACTGTTTGTATTCTACAGGCATAAGTTTTGTTTTATTAAATTTTTATTGTGGTAACATTATTACAAACTAAATTTCGTCTTTTAGTCACATTTCAAATATGATTCAGTCCTGTTAATTACATTCATAATGTTGTGCTACCATCACCATTATCCATTACCATAACTTTTCTATCAACCCGGATAAAAACTCTGTACCATTTAAGCATTAACACCTTATTCTCTACCCCCATCCCTAGATGTTTCTGTAGAGTTTCTATAGAGTTTCTGACTCTCTGAAATTCAAATTTCATTTGAATTTCCCTAATAACTCACAGTGTTGAGTGTCTGTTCATTTGCTTTTTTGGCCATTTGTAAATCTTTGGAAAAAAATCTATCCAATAACCCATTTTTTAATTGGGTTATTTCTCTTTTTATGGTTGAGCTGTAGGAGTTCTTTGTATATTCTGCATATTAAGCTCTTATTGGATGTGTGTTTTCAAAATATTTTCTCCCACTGTACAGGTTGTCCTTTGATTAAGAAAAGGTTTTAGTTTTGATGAGGTCTCATTTCTCTATTTTTCTTCTGTTGCATTCGCTTTGGGTGTAAAGTCTAAGAAACCATTACCTAACATGAACTCCTGAAGATGATTCCCTATGTATTTTTCTAGTAGTTTTATAGTTTTGGTTCTTATATTTAGGTCTGCCATTTTTAGTTGATTTTTGTAGAAGGTGTGAGGTAGGAGTCCACCTTCATTCTTTTTCATATGGAGATTCAGTTTACCCAGCACCATTTGTTAAAGAGATTATTCTTCCCTAATTGTGTGGACTTGGCACTCTTGTTGAAAAGCTTTTGGCCCTAAAAGTGAGGGTTGATTTCTGGTCTCTCAGATTCTATTGGTCTGTATGTTTGTATGTCTCCCTTCAAATTTGTTAATATTTGTTTCATGTATGTTGAGGCTGTGCTGTTAGTGCATGTATATTTTTTTCATGTCCTGCCTCTTTTCTTTTCCTCCTACTTACTTGCCCCAAAGTTTAAACAACTTTTAGATTGTTCTCCCAGCTGTATTTCAGGAAGGATTGCAGGCTGCTCCTTAAAGAATTGGAGGGAGAGGCTGTGGTAACAAAGGTCAGACTTCACCCCCTTCCTTTCAATTCTTGTGTAATGGAAGCAGAGTGGAAGTTAACAGGAAGCAGAGATAGCAGTTTTCAAAGAGGGCAAAATTTGGCCAAAGTGCTTAAAATCTCGAATGTTTTGTAAACTTTTTGTTATAAAGAGATATGTGATAATTCAGGAATGACAACTGTATAATGAATGAAACATGTCTTTCTAACAAATATCTCCGTCCCAGAATTTTATTTAGAGTGTGAAATTTAAATTTACTACAGTTCTTTTTTGAAGCAGTTTTATTAAGATAAATTCACATACCATATAATCTGAATAAAGTGTACAATTAATGTCTTCTAGTACATTCACAGAACTGTGCATTCATCACCACAATCAATTCTAGTACATTTTTACCCTGAAGAGGGTTCACTATGTTATATATGTTTTATCCTCTAGCTTTCCTTCTAATGACTTTACCTTTCAACCACAATTGCCCGGTTATACCATCACTGTTAGTTACATTCACATAATATGCTTCCATCACCTGCATTCTTTTCCAAACATTTACAATCAACTTTATTACATGCTCCGCACAAATTATTTGTCAGCTTTCCATTCTCAGCCCTCATTCTATCTTCTGTTGATCTGTGTTTTAGATATGAATGCTATGAGTTCATTATTTAGTTTCATGTTAGGTCATAAATGTTTGCACTTTTGTGTCTAATTTATTTCACTCAATATAATGTCCTCAAGGTTCATCCATGTACTCCCATGCATCATGACTTCATTTCTTTTTACACCTGCATAATATTCCATTGTATGCAAATACCATATTTTGTTTATCCATTCATTGGTTGATGGACATGTAGTTGTTTTCTTCTTTTGGCAATCGTAAATAATGCCTCTGTGAACACTGATTTGCAAATGTCTGTTCATGCTCCTGTTTTCAGTTCTTCTGAGTATATACCAAACAGTGGGATTGCCAGATCACATGGTAGTTCTATATTTAGCTTCCTGAGGAACTGCCAAACTGTATTCCATAGAAGCTGTACCATTCTCCATTCTGACCAGCAGTGAATAAATGTTTCTCTTTCTCCACATCCTCTCTAATGCTTGCAGTTTTCTTTCTTTAACAGTGGCCATTCTAGTAGGTGTAAAATGATATCTCATTCTAGTTTTAATTTGCATTTCCCTAATAGCTAGTGATGTTGAACATCTCGTGCTTTTAGCCATTTGTATATCCTCTTTGGAAAAATGTCCATGTCTTTTGTCCATTTTAAAAATTGGTTTGTTTGTCTTTTTATTGTTGAGTTTTAGGATCTCTTTCTATATCTGGGCTATTAAACCAATATCAGATATGTTGCTTCCAAATATTTTCTCCCATTGAGTAGGTTGCCTTTTCACCCTCTTGACAAAGTCCTTTGAAGCTCAAGAATACTCAATTTTGAGGAGGTTTCATTTGTCTATTTTTTTGTTGTTGTTACTTGTACTTTGGGTATAAGATCTAAGAAACTTGTGTCCTACAATAAGCTCTTGAACATGCTTCCTTATGTTTTCTTCTAGTAGTTCTGTGGTTCTGGCTTTTATATTTATGTCTTTGAGGTCATTTTTTTGTAAGGTGTAAGATAGGGATCCTCTTTCATTCTTTTGGAGAAAGCTTCAGAATGATGAGAGAACCGTGAGAGCCCACTCAGCCAGAGACCTTTGGAGATGAAGAATGCCCCTGGGGTAGCTTCATGAACAAGAAGCCAGGAGAGAAAGCTTTCAGATATTGCCATGTTTGCCATGTGCCTTTCCAATTGAGAGAGAAGCTCTGAACTTCATTGGCCTTCTTGAACGAAGAATGCCTTAGATTGGACATTTTTATAGCCTTGCTTTAATTGGGACATTTTCATGGGCTTAGAACTGTAAACTTGCAACTTATTAAATTCTCCCTTTTTAAAACCCATTCTTTTCCTGGTGTATTGCATTCTGGCAACTAGCAGATTAGAACAGGTGGACTTGGCTGCCTTGTAAAAAATCAGTTGATCATAGATGTAAGGATCTATTTCTAAACTCTCAATTCAATACCATGGGTCGGTATGTCTATCTTTATGCCAATACGATGCTGTTTTTATCACTGTAGCTATAAATATACTTTATGCCAATACCATTAAAATCAGGAAGTGAGAGTCCTCCAACTTCATTTTTCTTTTTCAAGATGTTTCTGGCTATTCAGGTCC
Source organism: Myrmecophaga tridactyla (assembly GCA_004026745.1). Lineage (NCBI taxonomy): Eukaryota > Metazoa > Chordata > Mammalia > Pilosa > Myrmecophagidae > Myrmecophaga > Myrmecophaga tridactyla. Next base: position 60,431 of record PVIY010011024.1, on the reverse strand, counting down.
CTTTACCCTTCCACATAACTTTGGAAATAGGCTGTTGGAATTTTGATTGAGATGGGTTGGATCTCTAAATCCACTAGGGTTGAATTGACATCTTAACAATATTTAGCCTTCCAATCCATGAACACAGGGCGTCCTTTCGTATATTTGTGTCTTCTTTGATTTTTTTTCCTTTTTTTTAGCAGTGCCTTGTAGCTTTCTGAATACAAGCCCTTTACATCCTAGGTATTTGATATTTTTTAGTTGCTATTGTAAATGAGTTTTTTCCCCTGATTTCCTCCTGAGATGCTTATAACTGAATAGATACAGTGCTGAAGTTTTATGTGTTAATCTTGTGTCCCACCACTTTGCTGAACTCATTTATTAGGTCTTGTAACTTTGTTGTAGTTGTTTGTGGACTTTGTAGGTATAGGATCATGTCATCCGCAAATAATGAAAGTTTTACTATTACTTTTCCACTTTGAGTACCTTTTATTTATTTTCTTGCCTAATTGCTCTAGCTAGAACTACTGGTACAATGTTGAATAACAGTGGTGACAATGGACATCCTTGTCGTATTCCTGATCTCAATGGGAAGGGTTTCAATCTTTCACCACTGAGTATAATATGAGCTGTGGATTACTCATATGTGTTCTTTATCGTATTGAGAATGTTTCCTTCTATCCCTGTCTTTCAGACTGCTTTTATCAAGAAGGGATGTTGGATCTTGTCAAATGCCTTTTCTTCATCAATCAAGATTATCATGTGGTTCTGCTCTTTTGATTTATTAATGTGATTTATTACATTGATTTTCTTGTGTTGAACCATCCTTGCATACCTGGGATAAAACCTACTTCATCGTGGCATATAATTATTTTAATGTGCAATTGGAGTCCATTTGCAAGTGTTTTAATGGGGATTTTTGCATTATTAGAGAGATTGGTATGTAATTTTCCTTTCTTGTAGTATCTTTATTTGGCTTTGATATTAGTGTGATGTTAGTGTCATAGAATGAGTTGGATAGCATTCCCTCCTCTTCAATTTTCTGGAAGAGTTGGATCATGATTGTAATTCTTCTTGGAATGATTGGTAGAAATCACCTGTGAAGCCATCTCCTCCTGGACTTTCTTTGTGGGAGGTTTTATGACGGTTTCATTCTCCTTACTTGTGATTGGTTTGTTGAGATCTTCTATTTCTTCTGGAGTCAGTGAGGATTGTTCATGTGTTTCTAGAAAATTGTCCAATTCATCTAAGTTGTCTGGTTTGTTGGCGTACGGTTGTTCATAGTATCACAATATAAATGTTCACTTCTGTTGTGTGATGCCCTCCCTCACATTTCTGATTTTACTTATTTGCATCTTCTCTCTTTTCTTTGTCAGTCTGATGGCTTGTAAATTTTGCTGATCATCTCAACGAGCCAACTTTTGATTTTATCAATTCTCTCTATTGTTTTTGCTTTTTTTTGGTTCTCGGTTTCATTTATTTCTGCTCTAAAATATGTGTTATTTCATTCTGCTTGCTTTGAAATTTGTTTACTGTTCTTTGTCTAGTTCCTCCAGGTGAGTAGGTAAATCTTTAATTAGTGCTGTCTTCCTTTTTAATTTAGGCGTTTGGGGTTATAAATTTCCCTCTCAGCACTGCCTTTACTGCATCCCGTAAGTTTTGATATGTTGTGTACTTGTTTTTATTCATCTCCAGATATTTACTGATTGCTCTTGTAATTTCTTCTTCGACCCACTGATTGTTTGAGTGTGCTGTTTAACCTCAGTGTATTTGTGTGTTTTTCCATTCTGCCTCCTGTTGTTGTCTTCCAGCTTCATTTCATTATAATCAGAGACAGTGATTCATATAATTTCAGTTTTTTAAAATTTATTGGGACTTCTTTTGTACCCAAAATGTGGTGTATCTTGGAGAATGATCCATGGGGATTTGAGAAGAATGTATATCCTGCTGTTTTGGGGTGCAAAGTTCCATATGTCTATTAGGTCTACTTCATTTATCAAATTACTCATGTTCTCTATTTCTTTATTGATCTTCTGTCTAGATGTACTATCGATAGGAGTAATGTATTGAAGTCTCCAACTGTTATTGTAGAATTATCTATTTCTCCCTTTGTTTTGCTAATGCTTGCCCCATGTATTTTGGGACATATATTTATGATTGTTATTTCTTCTTAACTGGTTTCCCATTTTATGAATATATAATGTCTTTTTCTGTCTCATAACATTTTTGTGTTCAAAGTCTATTTTGCCCAATATTAGTATAGTTGCCCCAGCTTTCTTTTTTCTGGATACTGCTTGTGTAGAACATCTTTTTCCAGCCTTTCACTTTCAGCTATTTGTATCCTTAGACTTGAGGTGAGTCTCTTGTAGACAGCATACAGATGGCTTATATATATATTTTTTAATTTTTTATTAATTAAAAAAAAACTACAAGAAAGAAACACAAACATTCCCAATACATACACTCAGCAATTCACAATATCATCACATAGTTGCATTTTCATCATCATGATCATTTCCCAGAACATTTGTATCAATTCAGAAAAAGAAATAAAAAGACAACAGAAAAATAAAACAAAAACAGAAAAAAAAAATTTTACATACCATACCCCTCACCCCTCCCTTTCATTGATCACTAGCATTTCAAACTAAATTTATTTAACATTTGTTCCCCCTATTATTTATTTTTATTCCATATGTTCTACTCGTCTGTTGACAAGGTAGATAAAAGGAGCATCAGACACAAGGTTTTCACAATCACACAGTCACATTGTGAAAGCTATATCATTATACAGTCATCATCAAGAAACATGGCTACTGGAACACAGCTCTACATTTTCAGGTGCTTCCCTCCAGCCTCTCCATTACATCTTGGTTAACAAGGTGATATCTACTTAATACTTAAGAATAACCTCCAGGATAACCTCTCGACTCTGTTTGGAATCTCTCAGCCATTGCCACTTTGTCTCATTTCACTCTTCCCCCTTTTGGTTGAGAAGGTTTTCTCAATCCCTTGATGCTGGGTCTCAGCTCATTTCTAGATTTTTTTCTCAATCTCTTGATGCTGAATCTCAGCTCATTCCAGGATTTCTGTCCCATGTTGCCAGGAAGATCCGCACTCCTGGGAGTCATGTCCCACGTAGACAGGGGTAGGGTGTTGAGTTTGCTTGCTGTGTTGGCTGGAGAGAGAGACCACATCTGAGCAACAAAAAACGTTCTCTTGGGGGTAACTCTTAGGCCTAATTTTAAGTAGGCTTGACCTATCTTTTGTGAGATTAAGTTTCATATGAACAAACCCCAAGACTGGGGGCTCAGCCTATAGCTTTGGTTGTCCACACTGCTTGTGAGAATATCAGGAATTCAACTTGGGGAAATTGAGTTTTCCCCCGTTCTCACCATTCCTCAAAAGGGACTTTGCAAATACTTTTCCACTCAATGATCAAATCACTCTGGGATTCATCAGGCCATCACCTGGACAGACCAACAAAATCTCATGTCCTATACAAAGTTCCGTGTATTAAGGTATTTAACCAACTATCTACATAAGTTATATTAGGAGATGCACTAGTCAAAGTATAAATTTATACCAAATAAACATTTTTTGCTTTAGTCTCACATAGAAGTTGAAATTTTAAAATATTAATTACCATCTGTTTTCAGCACACTGCAGTAATGACATTCTTTTGTTCTTCCTCATGCAAAAACGTTTTTAAAATTTGTACATTTAGTCACTATCATTATACACTCTACGCAATCGTAGATTATACCATCTCAATCTTTATCGTCTATCTTTCTTTGTGATTTCATTTATGCCCAGCCCTCCTCCCTCTATCATTCTCGTATGCAGCTCCATTCAGTGTTTTAACATAGTTGTATTACAATTAGGTAATAGCGTGCTGTCCATTTCTGAGTTTTTATATTCAGTCCTTTTGCACAGTCTGTATCCCTTCAGCTCCAATTACCCAATATCTTACCCTATTTCTATTTCCTCATGGTCTCTATTACCAATGAAATATTCCAAGTTTATTCACTAATGTCAGTTCATATCAGTGAGACCATACAGTATTTGTCCTTTTGTTTCTGGCTAATCACACTCAGCATAATGTCCTTAAGGTCCATTCATGTTATTACATACTTCATAACTTTATTCTGTCTTACAGCTGCATAATATTCCATCCTATGTAAATGCCACTGTTTGTTGAGCCAACCATGTGTTGATAGACATTTTGGCTGCTTCCATCTCTTGGTAATTGTAAATAATGCTGCTATAAACATTGGTGTGTAAATGTTCATTTGTGTCCTTGGCCTCGTGTCCTTTGGGTATAGACAGCATATAGACGGGTCCTGTTTTTTAATCCATTCTGCCAGACTATGTCTTTTGATTGGAGAGTTTAATCCATTAACATTCAGTGTTATTATTGCATGGGTTGTACTTTCTTCTACTATTTTGCCTTCTGGATTTTATATGTCATATCTAATTTTCCTTCTTTTTACCTTTACTCATAGTCTTCCTTTCTACACTCTTCTCCACACCCCTCTGTTCTGTCTTCATATCTGTCTCTAGTGCTCCCTTTTGTATTTCTTGCAGAGCTGGTCTCTTGGTCACAAATTCTGGCAGTGATTTTTTGTCTGAAAATGTTTTAATTTCTCCCTCATTTTTGAAGGGCAGTTTTGCTGGATATAGAATTCTTAGTTGGCAGTTCTCCTCTTTTAATAATTTATATATATCATCCCACTGTCTTCTCGCCTCCATGGTTTTTGCTGAGAAATCTGCGCATAGTCTTATTGGGCTTTCCTTGTATTTGATGGATTGCTTTTCTTTTGCTGCTTTCAAGACTCTCTTTTTCTCTTTGACCTCTGACATTCTGATTATTAAATGTCTTGGAGTACATCTATTTGGATCTATTCTCTTTGGGGTATGCTGTACTTCTTGGATCTGTAATTTTAAGTCTTTCATAGAGTTGGGAAATTTTCAGTGAAAATTTCCTCCATTAGTTTTTCTCCTCCTTTTCCTTTCTCTTCTCCTTCTGGGATACCCACAACACGTATATTTGTGCGCTTCATATTGTCTTTCAATTCCCTGAGTCCCTGCTCATATTTTTCCATTCTTTTCCCTATATTTTCTTTTTCTTGCCGGATTTCAGATGTTCTGTCCCCCAGTTCACTAATCCTATGTCCTGTCTCTCAAAATCTACCATTGTAGGTTTCCATTGTTTTTTTCCTCTCTTCTACCTTGCCTTTCATTCCCATAAGTTCTGTGGTTTGTTTTTTCAGACTTTCAATTTCTTCTTTTTTGTTCATTCCTTGCCTTCTTTATATCCTCCCTCAGTTCATTGATTTGGTTTTTGATGAGGTTTTCCATTTCTGTTCTTATATTCTGAATTAATTGTTTCAGCTCCTGTATCTCATTTGAATTATTCGTTTGTTCCTTTGACTGGGCCATATCTTCAATTTTCATAGTGTGATTTGTTATTTTTTTGCTGGCATCTAGGCATTTAATTACCTTAATTAGTTTATTCTGGAGATTGCTTTCACTTCTTTTACCTAGGGTTTTCTTGCTGGATGAACTTGTTGTCTATCTGTTCTTTGACATTCAGTTCAGCTTTATCTGGACCTCTAGCTTAAGTTTTGTTTAACAGAGGAGAATTTTTCGGTTCTTGTTTTCTTGTTTCTTGCCCTGCTTGTATGGTGCCTCCCCCCCCACCACCCTTAGGAGGGTTTACTTAGATATTATAGACCCCAGCTGAATTTTCCCAGACCAAACTGTCCTCCAATTAGGAGGAAAGAGTCACCAGTGTCGGTTCTCCCTGAGGGTCAGACCCAGCAGGTTCAAAGATTTTCCTGTGAAGTCTCTGGGCTCTGTTTTTCTTATCCTGCCCAGTATGTGACACTTGTCTGCCTGTGGGTCCCACCAGCATAAGATGATGCGGCACCTTTAACTTTGGCTGGGGGCGTGGTGGAGACCGAGGAGAGGTTGTAGGCTGGTTTTAATGGCTTCAAATTACCAAGCCCTGGTGTCTGAATTCCTTGAGGGAGGGATTCCACTTGAGTTGGGCTTCACCCTTCCCCTGGGGAAGGCACAGGCTCCAAACGAGCCCCCAAACGAGCTTACTTCTGCCTATGCTTGGGGGCATTTGCAGCCTGAGAAGCCCTGCTGCTGCATCCAAAGGCAGCCAAGCCTCCGTAGATACACAGCCACAAAAACCTCTGTTTCCTTCTTGTTTTTCCCCTTTTTCCGTCAGCCATGCCCCCTTTACACCAGGGCAAAAATGAGCAACCTCGGCTTTGACCAGGTTCACCTAAGCTGGGGGCCTATTTTTAGTAGTCAGAATTTGTTAATTAATTCCACATTTGGCGTTTGATTGTGCTCAGTCCCTGCTGCTGGTAAAGTCTCTTTCCTTTCCCCTCTGGGAAGCAGCCTGTGGGGGGGAGGGGGCGCCACCTACCGTGACTTGGGGAACTCACGGTTCTGGGGGGGCTTGCAGCCAGTCCAGCTGGTTCAGACTGGGGTACCCTGTGTGTCTGGTCACTGACGTGGCCCCAGGAGCTGTTCTGTACTGTCTGGTTATTTAGTAGTTGTTCTGGAGGACGAACTAAAATGCACACATTGTTAAGCTGCCGTCTTGACCCAGAAATCTTGGCTTATATTTTTTATGCATTGCCAGTGTGTCTTGATTGGGAAGTTTAATTCATTGACATTCAATGTTATTACTTTAAAGGCAGTATTTACTTCAACCCCTTTATTCTTTGGTTCTTATATATCATGTCTTATTTTTGTCTCTCCTTTTACCATTTTTCATTACCCTTACCAATAATATTCATTTCTATACTCTCTTCCAAGCACGTCTCTCCTATGCTTTCCATTCAGCCTCCAGGATTCCCTTTAGTATTTTTTTGTAGGGCAGGTCTTTTGTTAACAAACTCCCTTAACTTCTGCTTATCTGTGAATATCTTATGCACCTCCTCATTTTAGAAGGACAGTTTTGTTGAGAGAGCACTTTCGGCTGGCAATTTTTCCTCTTTTAAGTACCTTGAATATATCTTACCATTGCCTTCTCACCTCCTTGATTTCTCTGATGAGAAATCAGCTCCTAGTCTTATTGAGCATCCTTCATATGTAATGAATTGCTTTTCTCTTTCTGCTTTCAGGATTCTCACTTTAACTTTGATATTTGACACTCTGATTAGTATGTGTCTTTGCTGCGTCTATTCACATTTAGTTGGATTGTAGTATGTTATGTTCTTTGGATCTGGATATCAATGCCTTTTTAAAAAATATTTTTATTCACAAATCTTCACACACATGCATTCCATTCATTGTGTACAATTAGTGGCCCACAATCTCATCATATAGTTGTGTATTCATCACCATGATCATTTTTTTAGAATATTTGCATCACTCCAGAAAAAGAAATAAAAAGAAAAAAGAAAAAAACTCATATATACTATAGCGGTTTTAAAGTTGCCAGCATGCAGTATACCAGAAATGGAATAGCTTTTAAAAGGGGAATTTATTAAGTTGTAAGTTTAGTTCAAAGGCCATGAAAATGTCCAAATTAATGCCTCAAAGGGAAGATAATGTAACTTCAGAAAAAAGGCTGATGAAGTTCAGGGTTTCTGTCTCAACTGGGAGGGCACATGGTGACATCTGCTGGCTTTCTCTCCTCATTTTATAAGGCTTCCCAGAGTTCTCTCAGTATGTGGGCTCTGTTGGTTCTGTTGGCTCTAAAACTTTTTCCACAATGGTTGCCTCTTAAAAGGCTCAAGAAAGCAACCCCACCTTGAATGGATGGAGACACAGCTCCATGGAAACCATCTAATCAAAGGTTACCACCCACAATTGTGCGGGTCACATCTCCATGGACTCAATAAAGAAGATCCCTCCCAGCAATACTGAATGAGGATTAAAGGACATGGCTTTTCTGGGGTACATAATACTTTCAAACCGGCACATATACTATATCCCTTACCGCTCCCTCTCATTGACCACTAGTATTCCCATCTACCCCAATTTATTTATTTTTCCTTAAAGCACTTTTATTGAGATACATTCACATATCATGCAATCCATCCAAAGTGTACAGTCGGTGGCTTTTAGCATAATCACAGAATTGTGCATTAATCACCACAATAAATTTTAGAACATTTTCATTACTCCAAGAAGAAAAACCCTGTGCCGTTAGAAGTCATCTCTCAATCCCTCTGTCCTTCCCTAGACTCTGCATAACTATTAATCCAATTCTGTCTCTAAAAATGTATTTATATTTACATTTTATGTCAGTGGAATCATGCAATATGTTCTACTTTGTGTCTAGTTTCTTTCAAGTAACATAGTGTTTTTAAAATTACTGTTGTTATTTTAATTAGAGAAGTTGTAGGTTTACAGAAAAGTCATGTAAAAAATACAATTACCCATTTTCCTCTGTTCTCAACTCTTTACATTAGTGTGGTAACTTTTTATTATAATTGAAAAAGAATATTAAAATATTACTGTTAACTCTAGTACATAGTTTTCATTAGGTGTATTTTCACACATACCCTATTATTAACACCTTGTAATAGTGCTGTACATTTGTCATAATTCATGAAAGAACACTCTTATATTTTTACTGTTGATCCCAGTTCATCAACCACCACAAGGTTCACTGTTACACAGTGTTCTGGTTTGCTAGCTGCCAAGAATGCAACACACCAGAGACGGATTGGCTTTCAATAAAAGGGGATTTATCTAGTTAATGTATAGTTCTTCAGAGGAAAGGCAGCTAACTTTCGGCTGAGATTTTTCCTTACATGGGAAGGCACAAGGTGATCTCTGCGGGCCTTCTCTCCAGGCCTCTGAGTTCCAACATCTTTCCCCGGGATGATTCCTTTCTGCATCTCCAAAGGCCCGGACTGAGCTGTGAGTGCCAAGATGAGGGATGCTGAGCTGCTTGGGCTGTGCTACCTTGAGCTCTCTCATTTAAGCACCAGCCAATTAAAGCAAACATCATTCATTGCAGCAGGCACACCTCCTAGCTGACTGCAGTTGTAATCAGTAACAGATGAGGTTCACATGCCATTGGTTCATGCCCACAGCAACAAAGCTAGGCATGTTCACCTGGCTGAGTTGACACCTGAACCTAACTACTACATATGGTTTCATGTTTCATCGTCTAACTTTCCTTCTAGTAACATACATAGCTCAAAACTTCCCTTTTCAACCACATTCACATAGTTCAGCACAGTTAATTACGCTCACAATAATGTGCTACCATTACAATTATCCATTTCCAAATATTTTCAATTGACCTAAATAAAAATTCTGCACAAATTAAATATCAGCTCCTCCTTTTCTATCCCCTACTCTATCTCCTGGTTACTCTGTTCTAGATTCTAATTCTATAAGCTTGCTTCTTATAATTAATTCATATCAGTAAGATCATACAATAGCTGTCCTTTTGTTTCCGACTTATTTCACTCAACATACTGTCCTCAAGGTTCATCCATGTTGTCACATGTATCAAGACTTCATTCCTTCTTACAGCTGAATAATATTCCATAGAATGTATTTGCCACATTTTGTTTATCCATTCTTCAGTTGATGATCACTTGGGTTGTTTCCATCTTTTGGCAATTGTCAGTAATGCCAATAGGAAAACTGGTGGGCAAATGTCTGCCCATGTTACTGCTTTCAGTTCTTCTGGGTATATACCTAGTAGCAGGATCGCTGGATCATATGGCAGCTCTTTACTTACTATCTTGAGAACAACCAAACTGTTTTCCACAGTGGCTGCACCATATTACATTCCCAACAGCAGTGAATGAGTGTTCCTATTTCTCTACAACCTCTCTAATACTTGCAGTTTTCTGTTGTTTAATAGTGCCCATTTTAGTAGGTGCCAAATGATATCTCATCGTGGTTTTCATTTGCATCTCTCTGATAGCTAATGAAGATGAACATCTTTTCATGTGCTTTTTATTGTATTTCCTCTTTGGAGAAATAACTATTCATGTCTTCTACCCATTTTTAAATTGTGTTGTGTTTTAGTTTGTTAATGCTGCCCCAAATGCTATATACCAGAAATGGGTTGGTTTTTATAAAGGGAATTTATTAAGTTACAAGTGTACAATTTTTTTATTAATTAAAAAAATTAACAACAAACAAAAATATTAACATATCATTCCATTCTACATATATAATCAGCAATTCTCAATATCATCACATAGTTGCATATTCATCATTTCTTAGAACATTTTCATCGATTTAGAAAAAGAAATAAAAAGACAACAGAAAAAGAAATAAAACGATAACAGAAAAAAAAAAAGATTTACATACCATACCCCTTACCCCTCGCTTTCATTTATCACTAGTATTTCAAACTAAATTTATTTTAACATTACAAGTATACAACTTTAAGGCCATAAAAATATCCAAACTAAGGCATCCAGAAAAAGATATTTTTTTAAATTTTTTTATTAATCAAAAAAATTACAAGAAAGAAACATACACATTCCCAACACATACACTCAGCAATTCACAATATCATCACATAGTTGCATAGTCATCATCATGATCATTTCCCAGAACATTTGCATCAATTCAGAAAAAGAAATAAAAAGACAACAGAAAAATAAAACAAAAACAGAAAAAAAAATTTTACGTACCATACCCCTTACCCCTCCCTTTCATTGATCACTAGCATTTCAAACTAAATTTATTTTAACATTTGTTTCCCCTATTATTTATTTTTATTCCATATGTTCTACTCATCTGTTGACAAGGTAGATAAAAGGAGCATCAGACACGAGGTCAGAGAAAGATATTTTGACTCTAGAGAGGGCCAGTGATGTTCGGGGTCTCTCTGTCAGCTGGAAGGGCACATGGTGATGTCTGCTAGCTTTTTCTTCTGGCTTTCCTTTCAAACAGCTTCCCCATAGGTGTTTTCTTTCTACATCTCCAAAGGTCTCTCTGTGTCAGCTCTGAAGCTTTTTTCAAAATGGTTCCCTATTTAATGACCAATAAGCAACCTCATCTTGAATGGGTCGAGACACATCTCCATAGAAACCACCTAATCAAAAGGTCTCATGCACAATTGGGCTGGTCACATTTACACGAAAACAACTTAATAAAATGTCCCACTCAACAATATTGAATCAGGATTAAAGAACCTGGCTTTTCTGGGGTACACATATTTAGGACCTTGATCCATTTTAAGTGAATTAAAAAAAATTATTTATTTTTTATTTATGATACATAATCACATACAAACACAAACATTCTTATCATATGATCATTCCGCTCATTATATAATCAATAACTCACCCTATCATCACATAGTTGTATATTCATCATCATGATCATTTCCTAGAACATCTGCATCAATTCAGAAAAAGCGATAAAAAGAACAGAGAAAAATTCGTACATACCATACCCCTTACCCCTCCCCTTCACTGATCACCAGCATTTCAATCTACTAAATTTATTTTAACATCTGTTCCCCCTATTATTTATTTATTTTTAATCCATATATTTTACTTGTCCATTGATAAGGTAGACAAAAGGAGCATCAGACTCAAGACTCTCATAACCACACAGTCACACTGCGACAGCCATATCATCCTACAGTTATCTTCAAGAAACATGGCCACCAGAGCACAGCTCCGCATTTTCATGCAGTTCCCTCCAGCCTTTCCATTACAACTTGACTAACAAAGTGATATCTATTTAATGTGTAAGAATAACCTCCAGGATAACCTCTAGACTCTGTTTGGAATATCTCAGCCACTGGCACTTTATTTTGTTTCATTTTGCTCTTCCCCCTTTTGGTCGAGAAGATTTTCTCAATCCCTTGATGCTGAGTTCCAGCTCATTCTAGGATTTCTGTCCCATGTTGCCAGGAAGGGCCACACCCCTGGGAGTCATGAACCATGTAGAGAGGAGGAGGGCAGTGAGTTTGCTTGCTATGTCGACTGAGAGAGAGAGAGAGGCCACATCTGAGCAACAGAAGAGGTTTCCTTGGGGATGAGTCTTAGGCCTTATTTTAAGTAGGCTTAGCCTATCCTTTGCGGAATTAAGTTTTGTATGAACAAACCCCAAGATTGGAGGCTCGACCTGTTGCTTTGGCTGTCCCCACTGCCTGTGAGAATATCAAGAATTCTCTACTTGGGGAAGTGGAATTTTCCCCCTTTTTCACCATTCCCCCTAGGGGACTCTGCAAATACTTCCCTATTCACTGTTGAGATCGCTCTGGGATTTATCTGGGCATCACTCTGGACAAACCTACAAAATCCCATGCCCTATGCAAGTTTCCAAGTACTATGGTGTTGAAGTAAGCTGTCCACATAAGTTATATTAGGAAATGCAGTAGTCAAAATGTAAATTTTGTACCAAATAAACATTTTTTGCTTGTCTCACACATAGGTTAAAGTTTTAAAATATTAATTACCATCTATTTTCAGCACCATGCATTATCGACATTCCTTTGTTCTTCCTCATGCAGAAACATTTTTAAATTTGCACATTTAGTCACTATCATTATACACTCTAGGCATTCCTAGATTATACCATCTCAGTCTGTATTGTCTATCTTTTCTTCTGATGTCATTTGTGCCCCTAGCCCTCTTCCCTTTATCATTCATTTTAAGTTAATTTTTGTATAAAGTATGAGATAGTGGCAGTTTTACTTATTAAGCTGCCAGAATGCAATATACCAGAAATGGATCAGCTTTTAATAAGGGAAATTTATTAAGTTGGACATGAAAATGTCCAAATTAAGGCACCAACAAGAGGTTACCTTCACTCAAGAAAGGCTGATGAAGTTTGGGGTTTCTCTCTCAGCTTGAAGGGCACATGGTGACATCTGCTAGCATTCTTTCCTAGCATCTTGTTTCATGAAGCTCCCCCAGGGGTGTTTTCCTTCTTCATCTTCAAAGGTCTCTGAATGTGTGGGCTCTGTTGGTTCTGGTGGCTCTCGTGACTCTAAAGCTTTTTCCAAAATGTTTCTCTCTTAAAGGGCTTTAAGCAACTCCACCTTGAATGGGTAGAGACATATCTCCATGGAAACTATCTAATCAAAAGTTACCACCCAAAATTGGGTATGTCTCATCTCCATAGAAACAGTCAAAAAGCCCCAACCAAACAATATTGAATGAGGATTAAAGAATTTGGCTTTTATGGGATATACAACAGATTCGTACCGGTATAGGGGTCCTCTTTCATCATTTTGCATATGGATAGTCAGTTTTCCCAGCACCATTTTGTTGAAGAGATTATTTTGTCCCAGTTAAGTGGACTTGGCAGCCTTATGAAATATCAATTGATCATCAATGTGAGAGTCTATTTCTGAACCCTCAGTTCAGTTCCATTGGTTGATATATCTATCTTCTTCCAGTACCATGCTGTTTTGGCCACTGTAGCTTTGTAGTATTTTGTTTGCTTGTTTCCATTTTTTAATTAATTTTTAATTTTTTTAAACATAACAAACACAAACATTCTTACCATATGATCACAATCTATTTATTTTTTATAATTTTTTTATTTTTAACTTTTTTATTGTATAGTATAATATATATACAAAACAAAGAAATAAAAAAGCAATAGTTTTCAAAGCACTCTTCAACAAGTAGTTATGGGACAGATTCTGTAGTTTGTCATGTGCTACCATACAATCCTCACATTTTTCGTTCTAGCTGCTCCAGAATATAGGAGGCTAGAGGACTTAAATATTTATTTATCCTCACAATCGACTTTTTTTTCCTTTTTTTAAATGTGAAAAATAACATGTATACCTAAAAGCCATAAATTTCAAAGCACAGCACCACAATTAGTTGTAGAACATATTTCAGAATTTGACATGGGTTACAATTTCACAATTTTTGGTGTTTATTTCTAGTCGTTCTAAAATACTGGAGACTAAAAGAGATATCAATGTAATGATTCAGCATTCATATTCATTTGTTAAATCCTATCTTCTCTGTATAGCTCCACCATCACCTTTGATCCTTCCATCCCTCTCTTTAAGTGTATTTGGACTGTGGCAATTCTAAATTTTTCATATTGGAAGGTTCTGTCACTAATGTAGGGTACGGAGATGGAACTATCTGATGTTTTGGAGAGGCTAGGCTAGGTTTCAGGACTTATCTGGACCAGGGGCCCATCTGGAGGTTGTAGGTTTCTGAAAAGTTATTCTAGTGCATGGAACCCTTGTGGAATCTTAAATATTGCCCTAGGTCTTCTTTAGGATGAGCTGGAATGGTTCTGGTTGGGATTTGGCAGGTTATGATAGGTAGCAAAGTCTAACTGAAGCTTGCATAAGAGCAACCTCCAGAGTAGCCTCTTGACTCTATTTGAACTCTCTCTGCCGTTGATACTTTATTAGTTATACTTCTTTTCCCCATTTTGGTCAGGATGGAATTGTTGATCCCACGGTGCCAGGTCTGGATTCATCCATTACCCAAGTTATTTTACCCCTTTATCCCCTCAATTATTTATTTTTTATCTATATTTTTTTACTCATCTGTCCATACCCTGGATAACAGGTGTATCACACACAAGGTTTTCACAACCACATAGTCACATTGTAAATTTATGTTGTTATACAATCATCTTTAAGAATCAAGGCTACAGGAACACAGCCCAACAGTTTCAGGTACTTCCCTCCAACCATTCTGATATACCATAAACTAAAAAGAGATAACTATGTAATGCATAAGATAACCCCCAGGCTGATCTCTTGACATTGTTTGAAGTCTCTCAGCCACTGACACTTTATTTTTTCATTTCTCTCTTCCCCCTTTTGGTAAAGGATTTCTCAATTCCTTGATGCTGGGTCCCGGCATATCCCAGGATTTCTGTCCCATGTTGCCAGGGAGATTTACACCCCTAGGAATCATATCGGGGACGGCAGTGAGTTCAGCTCTTGAGTTGGCTTAGAGATAGAGGCCACATCTGAGCATCAAAATAGGTTCTCTGGGGGTGAGTCTAGGGACTAATTTCAAGTAAGCTTAGACTATTCTTTGCAGGAATAAGTTTCATAGGGACAAAACCCAAGATCGAAAGCTCAGCATATTGATTTGGTTGTCCCCACTGTTTGTGAGAATATCAGAAATTCTCCAAGTAGGGTAGTTGAATATTTCTTCCTTTCTCCCTAGTCCCCCAAGGGGACTTTGCAAATACTTCTTCATTCACTGCCCAAATTACTCTGGGATTTATCGGGGCATCACACTAACCTGGACAAACCAACAAGATCTCTTGCCCAGTTCAAGATTCCATGTACTTATGGTGTTCAACTAAACTGACTATACAAGTTTAATTAGGTAATGTACTATCCAAAATATAACTTTTGTACCAAATAAGCATCTCTCCTTTTGGTCGAAGTTTTAAAATATGGACAATATCATCCTTTCCCCTGTATTCTACTCTACCTTAGGCCTATCCAGATCTGCTTCCTTTATACCTCTACTTGACTTCTTGGCCATTTTTTTCACCAATATTTCTTCTGCCCTGTTTCCTTTCTCCCCCACTTCTGGACACCCATGACTCAGATCTTTGTACCCTTTGTCTTGTCAATCAGTTCCCAGAGACCTGCTTATTTTCCTCTCTTCTTTTCTGTATCTGTTCTTTTGTCTGATCAAATTTGAATATTCTGTCTTCTAGCTCGCTAGCTCACTGATCCTTTCTTCTGCCTGTTCAGATCTGCTGTTGTGTCCTTCCAGTGTATTTTTAATTTCATCTGTTGTGCCTTTTATTCCCATAAGTTGTGTTTTACTTTGTGTGCTTTCATATTCTTTTCTATGCTCACCCAGTGTCTTCTTAATATACTTTATCTCTTTAGCCATCTCGTTGAATTTGTTTAGAAGATTCTTTCGAACAGCTTTGATTAGTTGTCCTAGATTCTATATCTTATCCGACTTTTTGATTTCCTGCTTTGACTGGACCACATTTTCCTGTTTCTTAATATTTTTTTATTCACGTCTCAGCCTCAGATTTTCTTAGTTTACTCTGAATTTCTGATTCTCTCTTGTTAAAGCTTCTGTTGCTGATTGGAGTTATATTAATGTTCTTCTTTGACACTTGGTTTGGTGGTATTAACCAAGCAGGGCTGGACCAGGACCCACAAAGGGGATGCATACCAGTTCTATACAGCCGCAAGGAGAAGATCAGGTAGAGATGCCTTGAAGCCTTTAATTCTACGCTCCAAGGGTGCACTTTCCTGGCTTGCCCAGCAGATGTACCTGTGCTCAAAAGCCTTTTTTTTTGTTGTTTTTTTATTAATTTTTTTTTAAATACCAAAAAACACCAAACAAATTCAAACATTCGTAACTTTTGATCATTCTGTTCTACATATATAATCAGTAATTCACAATATCATCACATAGTTGCATATTCATCATCATGATCATTTCTGGGAATATTTGCATCTATTCAGAAAAAGAAATAAAAAGACAACAGAAAAATATTCATACATACCATACCCCCACCCCTCCCCCTCACCGATCACCAGCATTTCACTCTAAATTTATTTTAACATTTGTTCCCCCTATTATTCATCTTTATTCCATATGTTTTACTTGTCTGTTGATGAGATACATGAAAGGAGCATCGGACACAAGGTTTTCACTATCACACAGTCACATTGTGAAAGCTATATCATTATATAGTCATCTTCAAGAAACATGGCTACTGGAACACAGCTCCGCATTTTCAGACAGTTCCCTCCAGCCTCTCCATTACATCTTGACTAACAAGGTGATATTTATTTAATGCATAAGAATAACCTCCAGGATAACCTCTCGACTCTGTTTGGAATCTCTCAGCCATTGACACTTAATTTGTCTCATTTCACTCTTTCCCCTTGTGGTTGAGAAGGTTTTTTTAATTCCTTGATGCTGGGTCTCAGCTCATTCTAGGGGATTTCTCAATCCCTTGATGCTGAGTCTCAGGTAATTCCAGAATTTCTGTCCCACGTTGCCAGGAGGGTCCACACCCCTGGGAGTCATGTCCCACGTAGACAGGGGAAGGGTGATGAGTTTGCTTGTTGTGTTGTCTGGAGAGAGACGCCACATCTGAGCAACAAAAGAGGCTCTCTTGGAGGTGACTGTTAGGCCTAATTTTAAGTAGGCTTGAATTATCTTTTGTGGGGTTAAGTTTCATGTGGACAAACCCCAAGATTGAGGGCTCAGCCTATAGCTTTGGTTGTCCACACTGCTTGTGAGAATATCACGAATTCAACTTGGGGAAGTTGAATTTTCCCCAGTTCTCATCATCCCCCAAAGGGAACTTTGTGAATACTTTTTTATTCACTGTTCACATCACTCTGGGATTTATCAGGGCATCACTCTGGACAAACTAACAAAATCTCATGTCCTACTCAAGGTTCCATGTACTTATGGTGTTCAGTTAAGCTGTCTGCGTAAGTTATATTAGGAAATGCACTAGTCAAAGTATAAATTTTGTACCAAATAAAACATTTTTTGCTTTAGTCTCACACAGAAGTTGAAATTTTAAAATATTAATTACTCTGTTTTCAGCACCCTGCAATAATGGCATCCCTTTGTTCTTCCTCATGCAAAGATATTTTTAAAATTTGTACATTTAGTCACTATCATTATACACTATAGGCATTCCTAGATTATACCATCTCAGTCTTTATCGTCTATCTGTCTTTTTGATTTCATTTGTGCCCCCAGTCCTCCTCCCTCTATCATTCTCACATGCAGCTTCATTCAGTGTTTTAACATAATTGTATTACAGTTAGGTAGTATTGTCCTGTCCATTTCTGAGTTTTATATTCAGTCCTGTTGCACAATCTGTATCCCTTCAGCTCCAATTACCCAATATCTTACCCTATTTCTACCTCCTGATGATCTCTGTTACCAATGAGTCTCCAAGTTTATTCACTACTGTCAGTTAATTTCAGTGAGACCATACAGTATTTGTCCTTTTGTTCTGGCTAATCTCACTCAGCATAATGTCCTCAAGGTCCATCCATGTTGTTACATACTTCATGAATTTATTCTGTCTTACGGTAATATTCCATCGTATGTATATACCACAGTTTGTTTAGCCACTCTTCTGTTGATGGACATCTTGGCTGTTTCCAGCTCTTTGCAACTATAAGTAATGCTGGTATGAACATGGTGTGCAAATGTCCGTTTGTGTCCTTGCCCTCATGTCCTCTGAGCAGATACCTATCAAAAGCCTTTTTGATGTCTTCCTGGAGATGCACTTTCCTCACCTGCCAGCAGATGGCGTGCTCTACAACCTTTTCCCCTCAGCCGTTGGAAGGCAGGCTATCTCATCTGTCCACAGCAGACAATGGAGTAGCTGAGTCAGGCAGGGCAGGTTGAAGCCGCCTGTGGTCCCAGCATTCCAGATTTGCTGGCCAAAAGCTGCATAGTTCTAGATCATGTCCGCCCTGTTCTTGTGAGAATGGATCTTTGCTGCCTTTTCAGTCTGGAGCTGCCTGGCCACCAGGGACTGGAGAGCCAGGCTGAGGGGTGTTACTGATGATCTCTCACTACCGCTTCTTCATTTCTTCGTCTTGTACTATCCTGGGTGTTGCAGAACATTCCCACTGTTCTCCAGAGCCCCAGATCCGCTGTTGTAAATAGTATCTGCTTGACTCATAGTTGTTTTTCTGAGAGAGAAGGGAGCCTAGCCTCACCCTAATCAGCTGTCTTAGATTTCCTGTTGGGCATTCTTGTGGTACAAAATTTGCTTAGTAAATAGCAATGAAAATTATAGAGCTTGTTTGGAGTAAAACATGGATAAGTATAAGGTTTGGAACATATGTAGTGTATTTTCCTTTTCATTTGCTTTCAGTTGGTAAAGAGTAGCAACACAGTACTTTATTATGGAGATAACACTTACTCAGAAATTTCAAAAATCTGAAATATTACCCAGGAGATAATAGGCCTCCAAATAGCAAAGATACATGTTGTGCAGTCTATGTACTCAATCTCAATGTCAAGCTTATGTAAATTTTGGTTTTAGACATATTACTGTGTAGCTTAAGTATCAGATTTCTAGGTTGGTAGCAAATTCAAATCTGCAAAATTTGAATGGTAGTCTGCTAGAGAAATATATTATGTTATGGAAATGACAGCCAAAAGCCTGATAGAAAAAGAGAAGTCAGAATAATACAAAGAAGCCTTAAGAAGTTTAGCAATAATAATGTTTGCTAACATCTGTTGAACACTCACAGGTAGTGGGTATTATGCAAAGCCTATATTCATTCCTTCACTTATCACTAAAACATCCCCATATATGATAAGTGAGAGGATTTAGGTTTATTATTCTAAGAAATCTTATAAATTAAGTTCTTTCTTTAAGAAGACAGAAAAGTTTGTAATTAATTTTAGTTTGCTATCAGAAATCACTAAAATGAAAAGACCATTTTGGTGCCTAACAGAAGGTATCAGAAATAGCTCAATCTGGTGGCACTGATATGTTGGAAAACCATGTGGTATGCTTGATGACCCTTCCCCCATCAAGTGAAGTTCAGTGCGTATTCGGCTCGTGGTTCCAGTGCTGGTTCCAGAGGGAGCAGAGTAACTCAGATGCTTGTACATCCATGCCAGTTTTCTGGTGGTGGCCTGAACAACTGAATCAGGACATTTGTCACAGGCTTGCTGTCCGAGAGCATGCGCTTTTGCGCTTTATGTGGAGGTGGCTCTCAGGGCAACTTGAGTGCACTGGTAGTGGCCTCCACCTGTCTTGTTTTAATTGCTATTCACTACAACCTCCATTGTGTTTGTGCCCTTGGACTTGGAAGTGGTCAAGTCTTGACTTCCTGGGACAAAGGAGTGCCAACTTTGGGACATGTAGTATGGTGCCCAGGACTGGGAGGAGAGACTGTTTCCCAGGGGAAGGAGGACATTCAGATCCATGTGGGCAGGAGAATTGGACCATACATGCAGCCAAAAAAAATACATACATGCAGAAAAAACCACGGAAGACTCTGTGCTTTCACCTTGGTCTGGTGTTTAGATGTGTTGTTAAGAAGTTTAAACTCTGCATGTACTCATACACGCTAATCTGCAAAGTCTGGGAAAGGGGTTTAATATTGTTGTAGTTAGCTCTTGGGATTCAAGAAAATCTACATCATAACAATAGCTGAATACAAACTTTAGGAATAGTAACCTTAATGAAATTCCAGAGAGCTCGCATTAAAATATTAAAATTTAACTATGTAACAAAAAATTGCTAGGCATACAAAGGAAATGATGGCCCATGCAAAGAAGCAGGAGAAAGTATTTGAAATGATAAACAAGACCAGATTTCGGACATACCAGAAAAATATTTTTTTAAATGGTCTTAAGCTCAAAGAACTAAAAAAAACACAAGCAAAGAGCTAAAGGAAAGCAGGAAAATAGTAGTTGAACAAATGAATTTCAGTAAAGAGATAGAAATTGTGAAAAGTCATCAAACAGAGCTGAAGACCACAGTTACAGAAATAAAAAATTCTTTACAGTGCCTGAATAACAGATTGGAAATGAGAGAAGAAAGAATCAGTGAACTTGAAAATAAGACAATTGAACTGATCCAGTCTGAGAAGCAGAAAGAAAAAAGAATGAAGAACAGTAAACAGAGCTTGAGAAAATTGTGGGATGCCATCAGGCATATCATTATATGCATTACAAAAATTCTTGAAGGGACGGAAAGAATATTTGAAGCAATAATGGCTAGAAATTTTCTAAGTTTAATGAAAGATATGAATATGCTCATCCAAAATGCTCAATAGACTCCAAACAGAATAACTCAAAGAAACCCACACCAAGGCACATTCTAATCAAACCGTTGAGTACCACAGACAAAGAGAGAAGTAAAATATCATGTATGAGAGAGCCTCAAGAAAGATTAAATGCTAATTTCTCATCAGGAACCGTGGAGGCAAGAAGGCAACGGAATGACATAATTTTTTGCTTTCAGCACTTTAACTACCAACCAAGAATACTGTACCCAACAAGACTGTCTTTCAAAATGAGGGAGTAACTAAGACATCCTCAAATAAGCAAGAGCTGAGGGAATTTGTCACAACTAGACTGGCCCTACACAAATGCTAAAGGGAATTTTTCAAATTGAAAGGAAAGGACACTAGACAATAGCTTAAAACTACGTGAAGAAATAAAGACCTCTGGTAAAGTTAACTACATGGGTAATTATAAATGCCAGTACTGTGTATTTTTGGTTTGTAACTTCACTTTTTACTTTTTTACAGGATCTGAAATGTAATTGTATGGAAAATAATGATCTATCTATGATTTTGGACACATAAGGTATAAAGATGTAATATGTAAGAAGAACAATGTAAAGAGGAGGACATGGCGAAATATAGGGCCATACTTTGTGCTATTGAAGTTAACCTAGTAGCAAATCAAACAAGATTGTTATAAATTCAGGAAGTTAAATTTAAGACCCATGGTTACCATAAAGAAGATATCTGAAAAAATATGTAGAGAAGGAAATTAGAAGAAATTTTAAATGTTTCACTACAAAGGATCAACAAAATACAAAAGTTGACATAAATGGAAGACTTGAGGGACAAAAAAAGGTGTAAGACCTAAAAAAAAAAAATAGCAAAACGGTAGAAGTAAATCCTGCATTATCAGCCAAGTTAAACTCTGATTAAAGCCTCCCATGTTGTTTCTTAGAGATTGCAGCCTTGGGTCTGCTCATAGTTGCTCTGAGATGACAGGTTTTGGCTCTGTGACCATTTCTTTCCCTCACCACACCCAGCTGATAATCTCCATTAATTTCCTAATGATTGCTCTGTTGTTTCACAGTGCCCTGGGGTACAAATTGCTCCACAATCCATTTAAATTTGGGCTTCCTCCATTATGTTTGTGCCCTTGGGTTTGAATTTCCCCACACTCTGTTGCAAATAAAATCATTTTCTTTGAGAAGAGTTTAGGAGCTCTGTTTTATGGCCTGCCTCACCACCTGGGCAGAATTTCTGATCTGTAGCGTTCCAGTTGGAGGCAGGAGCAATCGTGCTTTTCTCTGAGTGACACCTCTACTTTGGGAGCTGGGTGCTAGGTAGTGAGACTGGTTTAGCCTCTAGTCTTTTTGGTTTGCCTCTTTGAGCATGAAATCTCTGTCTTGTAAACAAACCAGGGCAAGGACTATTGGAGCGCTGGTATTCTCACAGTGTTAAATCCAAGGTAGAGCCTCCATCCTGTAGGTGGGACTGGGGACTGGGCAGAAGCAGGGTGCCCCACTTCTTAGTCACATTCATTAGGAACATAGGCCCTGCAACAAGTAGCTGGGGGGCAGGATGAGAAATGCTGGCATCCTGCTTCGCCCGGGAAGACACCATAGCCCTCAACTGGGAGCTGTGGATAGAGGGAGTCCTGTGTTCTTCATTGCAACTGCCTAGAGTATAGTTTCCATCGCATTGGGCTAGAATGATGGAGGGAGATAGCAGGTTGTGGTTCAGATACCACAGATTGTCATTGATCTCAGTAGATTTTTGAATAGATGTTTCTTCATTTGTAGTATGCCCTTAAGGCCATTTCTAGAAACTTTAAATGATTGGATTTTGTTTCTTTGTTTTTTGTAATTTTTCACCAGTTTTGCTAGGGAACAGGTCCACTGAGCTCCTCAGATTGCCATTCCAGACATGGTGACTGTAATTTTTCAGTTTTCATGTATTCATATTAAGTGGTAGCCAAAATTCCTATCATTTTGAAGGTAGATTTTGAACAACTGTACTTAAACTAAAAAACAGTAAATATCATCTGAGACATCCTTTAAAAATGACATATATAGTGAAAAGTACAGAAATCTTTTCCAGTCATATGGGTAAAATCTGGATACTTTATCTGAAAATAGAAGTTATTAGTGAAATAACTAGTGCAAAATAGATTTTTACTTGTCAAGAAAACAAACATTTATAGTAGTAGTTAATTTTAGATAAGAATATAAGTTTATTATGCACCGTTACTCTTTCATTTATTGTATTTTCTTACTAAAACATGTCTACCTAGCAATATCTATCAGCAACTTGTATTAGGGAAAAAGGATATTTGACCAGAAGTCAAGAGAATGGCTTCTCATCCTGAGATTGCCACTAAATACTTAGTGACTTTACTTTTTTTAGAAATTTTTTATTAATTAAAAAAAAATTACAAGAAAGAAACACAAACATTATTAATATATGCTCATTCCATTCTACATATATAATCAGTAATTCACAATATCATCACATAGTTTCATACTCATCATCATGATCATTTCTTAGAACATTTGCATCAATTCAGAAAAAGAAATAAAAAAACAACAGAAAAATAAAACAGAAAACAGAAAAAATTTTACATACCATACCCCTTACCCCTCCCTTTCATTGATCACTAGCATTTCAAACTAAATTTATTTTAACATTTGTTCCCCCTATTTTTATTTTTATTCCATATGTTCTACTCGTCTGTTGACAAGGTAGATAAAAGGAGCATCAGACACAAGGTTTTCACAATCACACAGTCACATTGTGAAAGCTATATCATTATACAGTCATCATCAAGAAACATGGCTACTGGAACACAGCCCTACATTTTCAGGCAGTTCCCTTCAGCCTCTCCATTACATCTTGGATAACAAGGTGATATCTACTTAATGCGTAAGAATAACCTCCAGGATAACCTCTCGATTCTGTTTGGAATCTCTCAGCCACTGACGCTTTGTCTCATTTCACTCTTACCCCTTTTGGTCAAGAAGGTTTTCTCAATCCCTTGATGCTGAATCTCAGCTCATTCTGGGATTTCTGTCCCACGTTGCCAGGAAGGTCCACGCCCATGGGATCATGTCCCATGTAGACAGGAGTAGGGTGGTGAATTTGCTTGTTGTGTTGGCTGGAGAGAGAGGCCACATCTGAGCAACAAAAGAGATTTTCTTGAGGGTGACTCTTAGGCCTAATTTTAAGTAGGCTTGACCTATCATTTGTGGGGTTAAGTTTCATATGAACAAACTCCAAGACTGGGGGCTCAGCCTATAGCTTTGCTTGTCCACACTGCTTGTGAGAATATCAAGAATTCAACTTGGGGAGGTTGAATTTTCCGCCGTTCTCACCATTCCCTGAAGGGGACTTTGCAAATACTTTTCCACTCACTGATCAAATCACTCTGGGATTCATCGGGGCATCGCCCTGGACAAACCAACAAAATCTCATGTCCTACCCAAGGTTCCATGTACTTATGGTGTTCAAACAAGTATCTACATAAGTTATATTAGGAGATGCACTAGTCAAAATATAAATTTTATACCAAATAAACATTTTTTGCTTTAAAGTGACTTTACTTTTAAGGAGGGATTTGAACTAGATATACTCGAAGGTACTGGTTTTCAAAATAATTTTTTTTTTTTGCAATAAAAAGTAATTTCATCCTGAGATTGCCACTGAATACTAAGTGACTTTACTTGTAATGAGGAATTTGAACTAGATATATTCGAAGGCACTGGTTTTCAAAATAAATTTTTTCTTTTGCAATAAAAAGTAATTTTGTTTAAGGAGCAATCACTGTGATATAGTGGGAGAAAAGGACTAATCTGTAAATGTTCTAGTAATCTGGGTCTGGAGCTAAAATTTTAGGTGCCCTTGGCACTCCAGGGCTCAAAATAATTTTTTGAGCATGAAACTGCTTTCTCCAAAATAATGTCTTGCATCTAACTCAACATGCAAAATATAAAAAAGGCAGAGCTGTTAGGGTTGAAGCTGGAGTAATGCTCCTGGACTTCTGTTCACTCATGCTCTTCTTAGCTCTGCAGTGCCCCAAAGGCAAAGGTAATCTCTGGGCTCCTCAGAACATAGTATTTAAAACCATTTACTTTTTTTTTTTCTAACCTTTTATTGTATACTATAACGTATATACAAAGTGAATAAATAAAAAAACAGTAGTTTTCAAAGCACTCTTCAACAAGTAGTTATAGGACAGATCCCAGAGTTTGTCATGCGCTACCATACAATCCTCTCATGTTTTTCCTTCTAGCTGCTTCAGAATATAGGAGGTTAGAAGACTTAAATATTTATTTTTAATCATTACAGCTTTTTTCCTCCTTTTTTTATGTGAAAAATAACATATGTACAATAAAGCAATTTCAAAGCACAGCACCACACTTAGTTGTAGAACATATTTCAGAGTTTTACATGGGTTACAATTTCACAATTTTAGGTTTTTACTAGTTGCCCTAAGATATGGAGACTATAAGAGATTTCAGTTTAATGATTCAGCATTCATATTCATTTATTAAATCCTATCTTTACTGTATAACTCCACCATCAACTTTGATCTTTCTATCCCTCTCTTTAGGGGTGTTTGGGCTATGGCGATTCTAAATTTTCATATTGGAAGTTCTGTCACTAATGTGGGGTAGGGAGTTGGAACTAGCTGATGTTCTGGAGAGGCTGGGCCCTGTAGGTTTTAGGACTTATCTGGACCCAGGGACCCATCTGGAGGTTGTAGGTCTCTGGAAAGTTACTCTAGTGCATGGAACCCTTGTGGAATCTTATATGTTGCCCTAGGATTGGCAGGAATGGTCCTGGTTGGGGTTTGGCAAGTTGTGATAGGTAGCAAGATTTAACTAAAGCTTGCATAAGAGCAACCTCCAGAGTAGCCTCTCGACTCTATTTAAACTCTCTCGACTCTACTTAAACTCTCTCAGCCACCAATATTTTATTAGTTACATTTCTTTTTCCCCTTTCGGTCAGGATGGAATTGTTGATCCCACGGTTCCAGGGCCAGGTTCATCCCTGGGTGTCATCTCCCACATTGCCAGGGAGACTTATACTGCTGAATGTTATGTCCCACTAGGGGGGAGGGGCAATGATTTCACTTGCAGAGTTGGGCTTAGAGAGAGTGAGGTTACATCTGAGCAACAAAAGAGGTCCTCCAGAAGTAACTCTTAGGCATGCATATAGATAGTCTAAGCTTCTCTGCTGCCTACATAAGCTTCACAAGAGTAAGCCTCAGGATTGCGGGCATGGCCTCTTGATTTGGGTAAAATCATTTACTTCTACTATTTTATTTTTATAAATTATTTGCATTTTGTGATGTAGTACTTAGGAAGAATCCATAAGTAAGTTTCAGTGTATCACCCAGCCTTTCCCCCCCATATATGTCTGAGTATGTTTATGTGTATATACTTTCTAAATTATGTTCAGCAGACTTCTATTGTCCTGCAAAATGTTTAAAGATTTCCGTTACCCTTCATGAACATAGATACAAAAAATGCTAAACAAAAATTTTTTAACAAATTAATTCCAACAATAGTTATTTTTTCCTCTCAAACATTTTTTTCACTTTTTTTTTGTAAAAAATAGCATATATACAAAAAAGCAATAAATTTCAAAGCACATTGCAACAATTAGTTGTAGCATGGATTTCAGAGTTTGGTATGGGTGGCAGTTCTACAATTTTAGGTTTTTACTTCTAGCTGCTCTAAGGTACTGGAGACTAAAAGAAATATGAATATAATGATTCAACAATCATACTCATTTGTTAATCCCTACCTCCTCTGTATAACTCCACCATCACCTTTGATATTTCTCCCACTCTTCACGGGTATTTAGGCTATGCTCATTCTAACTTTTTCATGTCTAAAGGGGCTGTCAATAAAATGGGATAGGGGAATGGAACTAGCTGATGTTTTGGAGAGGACTCTCTAGGTTTTAGGACTTATCTGGTCCAGGGACCCATCTTGAGGTTGTAGGTTTCTCGGAAGTTACCCTAGTGCACGGAACCAGTATAGAATCTTATATATTGCCCTAGCTGTTCTTTAGGATTGGCAGGAATGGTTTTGGTTGGGGGTTGGCGAGTTATGATAGGTAGCAATGTATAACTGAAGTATGCATTAAGAATGACCTCCAGGGTAGCCTCTCTACTCTATTTGAACTCTCTTTAGCCACTCATACCTTATTTGTTACACTTGTTTTCCCCTTTTGGTCAGGATGGCGTTGTTGATCCCATGGTGCCAGGCTTAGGCTCATCCCTGGGAATCATCTTCCACACCGTCAGGGAGACTTTCAACCCTTGGATGTCATGTCACATGTAGGGGAGAGGGTGATGGTTTTTCATTTGCAGAGTTGATTCCAACAGTATATTTGAATGTATCATGTCCATGTGAGATTTATCCCAAAAGAATGCAGATTGGTTCGACATTCAAACCTCAATCAGTTTAACTTACCATATTAACCATTTGATTATCTCAGTAGATACAGAAAAAGATTTGACAAAATCTAATATCCAAACTTGATTTAAAAAATAAAACTCCCAGAAAACTAGGAATAGAATAGAACTTCCTCTACTTCATAGAGTATCTATGGAAAACTTAGAGCTAACATCATATTTATGGTCAAAGACTTGAATACTTTCTGCCTGAAATCAGGAACAGAGCAGAAATGTGCACTCTCACCACTTCTATTTGATATTGTAGTGGAAACTTTATTTAGTGTAGTTAGGCAAGAAAATGAAATAAAAGTCATAAAGATTTTAATGAGAAAAGTAAAATTATTTACTTTTATTTATTAGCAGATAACATAATCCTCATTTATGGAGAAAATCCAATTAACTGTATAAAAATACTTTTAAGAAAGAACTAATAGGGCCATGGTGGCTCAGCAGGCAGAGTTCTTGCCTGCCATGCTGGAGACCCAGATTCGTTTCCCAGTGCCTGCTCATGCTGAAAACAAAACAAAAAAACATAAAAGCAAAACAAGAAAGAACTAATAAATGAACTCAGCAAGATTTAGTAAAGTTGAAGGGTACAATATCAGTATATAAAATAATTTGCATTTCTATGCATTAGCATGACAGAAGTTTTTTAAACTTTTAAAAACATAGCAATTTCAGTAGCATCAAAAAATATGAAACTCTTAGATCTGACAAAGGATGTACATTGAAAAGTACAAAGCATTGCTGAGAGATGCTAACGAACTAAATAAGTGGGGACTTATTCTTTGTTCATGGGTTAGAAGACTGCAGATTCAATGCAGTCCCAATCAAAATTCAGGATTTTTTTTTTACATAGGATTTGACGAGTGCATTCTAAAATTGATGTAGAAATGCAAAGAACCTAGAATAACCAAAATAACTGAAAAAAAAGTTTAAAGAAAGACTAGCACTACTTGATTTTGAGAATTATTTTAAATCAATAGCAATCAATACAGTGTGCCAAAAGACAAGACATAAAGATCAACAGAGCAGGAAAGAGTACAGAAACTGGACAACTGATTTTTATTTTTATTTTGTAACAGCTTTGTTGAAATATAATTCTCAAACCACACAATTCATCCATTTAAAGTGTATAGTTCAGTAGTTTTTTAGAATATTCAAAGAAAGAAACCCCATACTCAATGAGAAACCTCCACTAGTCAACCACTAATTTATATTTTGTCTCTGTAGATTTGCCTACTCTGGATATTTCATATAAATGCCGTCATAGAATATGTGGCCTTTTGTTTCTGGCTTTTTCACATAGCATAATATTAGCATAATATTTTCAGGGTTCATTCAAAAACTAATATTTCATTCCTTCTTATGGCTAAATCGTTGTATATAGAAGACCACATTTTGTTTATTCTTAGACAGCTGATTTTTTACGATGGTGTAAGGATAATGAAGTGGGAAAAATATAGCCTTTTCAATAAATTGCTGGAATTGGATATCAATATGCAAAGAGAAAATGTATATCCATATGCATTGGGTTCACACCTCTCTCCATATACTATTATTAATATATTCTCCATATATATTATTAATCCATATACTCTCCATATATAATAAGTATTATTAATCATAGATCTAAACGCAAGTGATAAAACTATAAAACTTTTAGAAGAAATTATAGGAGTAAATTTTCATGACCTTTGATTAGGCAGAGTGTTAGACACAAAAGGTACAAAAAAGAAAAATATAAATAAATTAGATTTCATTAAAATTTAAAAATCGTTTGCTTTTGCAGTTTGGTACTTTGCTTCAGTGAGCTTAAAATTTAAATATAGTTTAATTTCTTTTTTTTTTTATTATTTACTAGATCATAGTATTTTCATTTTAAAAACAATTCTTTTACCCCTACTTCATATTATCGACAGCCCCTTCCAACATGAAAAATTTAGAATGGACATAGCCCACATCCCCCTGAAGCATGGGAGAATGGTCAAAGATGATGGTGGAATTACACAGAGAAGGTAGCGTTTAACAAACAAGTATGACCGCTAAATCATTATGCTGATATTTCTTTTAGTCTCCAATATCTTAGAACAGCTAGAAGTAAAAACCTAAAATGATGGAATTATAACCCATACCAAACTCTGAAATCAGTTCTACAACAAATTGTTGTGATATGCTTTGAAATTTATTGCTTTTTTGTGTATATGTTATTTTTCACACACATACACAAATATTTCTTCTAGCCTCCAGTGTTGTGGAGCAGCTAGAAGAAAAAATCTGAAATTAGTAAAATGGTAACCGATAGACTCTGAAATCTGTACTATATCTATTTGTTGAAGTGTACTTTAAAAATTGTTGCTGCTTCTTCCTTTTCTTTGTATATATGTTGTATTTAACAAGAAAAAAATTTTTTTAAAAAAAGATTCTCTTAAATAGCTACATATACTACCAAAGAATATAATTTACCTACCTTACCCTCTTTTGACGAATAGCTAAGTTTTGTTTTCCCCTATTTAATAATGTTTCAAAATTTATTTTAAAATTGAATTCACATTTTAATTCCTACAACTTAATAAACACCTTTCATA
Organism: Myrmecophaga tridactyla; assembly: GCA_004026745.1. Classification (NCBI taxonomy): domain Eukaryota; kingdom Metazoa; phylum Chordata; class Mammalia; order Pilosa; family Myrmecophagidae; genus Myrmecophaga; species Myrmecophaga tridactyla. The sequence goes on along the minus strand of PVIY010011024.1, from coordinate 30,724 downwards.
ACACAATCATTTCATCCTTCTATATTTTGAGGTATACTTGTAACTGTATATTTTTGATACATATTTCTGACTTTTCATGTGCAAGTATATAATGGAAGTTTTAGGGTAAAGTTATGATGTAAAATATTCTCATTAGAATTAAAAAAAAAATAATTTCCTATCTTCTGTCAGAACCCTACAGGGTTATATACCCCTGTTAGTTTAAATGGTTCTACTGATGATTTCACTTAATTCTTGGATTTGTATTTGACTTCTCTATCTCTTTTCACTTTTCAGATCTCTGAAAAATCTGTTTCCTATTATGAGATTTTAATATTACCTAAATAGATACTTAGATATGTGAAAGACTATTTTGGAAACATCGTATTTATTGATTTTTTTTCAAAATTAGATGGTGTAAAATTTGGGGTAAAAACTTCATGTTTCCTTTTTTTTGTTCTTTTTATTCTCTTAATGTTATTTCATTTTTCCATGACAGATTCAAAAGCTTTGTGATAGAGTAGCTTCATCTACTTTATTGGATGATCGAAGAAATGCTGTGCGTGCTCTGAAATCATTATCTAAGGTCTGTAACACTTTACAAGTCATTAACTTTATTAAGCTAGATATTAGTTACTTTAATAACATTTTTCTGTTTTATGTGCAGAAATATCGCTTGGAAGTGGGTATCCAGGCTATGGAACATCTTATCCATGTTTTACAAACAGATCGGTAAGTCTCTAATGATTTTTTTCCCTCTTAATTTTTCTTGAAATTTCAATTAATTTGTTTTAGAGTTAACATCACCATTCCAGAAATGATTAACATATTAAGGTTATTAAGTTGTTTGTTTTTTGGTATGCTGTATGGCAGGGTCATATTTCATTCTTTTTCCATCTGAGTATCCCATTATTGCAGTACCATTTGTTGATTATTTGTTTGTTTCTTTGGTTTTTTTTGGAAAGTACATGGGCCGGGAATCGAACCTGGGTCTCCCATATGGCAGGGTAGAATTCTAGTATTGAACTACCCTCATACCCCGGCTGTTAAGTTTTTACTTTCAGTTGTCATTTCAGTAAATCTTTAATCACATGTATGAGGTGCAACCCACTATGTTAAGCAGTAGGATACACATGATCACAGCTGTCAGGAATTTTATAGCTTCTAGGGCTGCTACCCATTGTATAGAAGTGGAATGAAATAAATGCTAATTTAATGCTTAAGATTTGGGTTTCAATGGGGCAGATTAGTGCTTTGATATTTACTTAACTATACTATAAAATACTACACCCTAAACTGGTGTATCATTGATCCAGATTTGCTTTTTTTGGGAAATAAACTACACTAATAAGAGTAAACCATTTAGTATGAGCATGTCTTCTTTTGTTGTTGTTTTTGTTTTTTTTTAAATATTTTGAATTGATAAGAGTTAACATGCAAACATACATTCTTAACATACAAGTATTCCATACATGGTGTACAATCAGTGGCTCACAGTATAATCACATAGTTGTGTATTCATCACCGTGATAATTTTTTTGAACATTTTCATCACTCCAGAAAAAGAAATTAAAAAGAAAAAAGAAAAAACTCATACTTTCCTTACCCCTTACCCCTCCTTCTCATTGACCACTAATATTTCCATCTACCCAATTTATTTTAACCTTTGTTCCCCCTATTATTTGTTTATTTTTTATCCATATGTTTTACTCATCTGCCCATACCCTAGATAAAAGGAGCATCAGACACAAGGTTTTCACAATCACACAGTCATGTTGTAAAAGCTATAGCATTATACAATCATCTTCTTCAAGAGTCAAGGCTATTGGAATACAGCTCTACAGTTTCAGGTACTTCCCTCTAGCCATGCCAGTACACCATAAACTTAAAAAGGGTATAGCTGCATAATGCATGAGAATAACATCCAGGATAACCTCTTGACGCTGTTTGAAATTTCTCAGCCACTGACACTTTATTTTGTCTCATTTCTCTCTTCCCCATTTTGGTCAAGAAGTTTTTCTCATTCCCTTCATGCTGGTCCCATCTCATCCTGGGATTTCTGTCCCACGTTGCCAGGGAGATTTGCACCCCTGGGAGTCATGTCTCCATAGAGGGTGAGGGCAGTAAGTTCACTTGCCATGTTGGCTTAGAGAGAGAGAGAGAGGCCAAATCTGAGCAAAAAAAGAGGTTCTCTGGTGGTAACTCTTAGGCCTAATTTTAAGTAAGCTGAGCCTATCCTTTGTAAGAATAAGTTTCATGGGGTAAACCCCAAGATTGAGGGCTCAACCTTTTGATTTTGGTTGTCCCCACTGCTTGCAAGAATATCGGAAATTCTCTAAATGGGAACGTGAATATTTCCCCATTTCCCCAGGGGACTTTGCAAGTACTTTTTTATTCACTGTCCAAATCACTCTGGGATTTATTGGGGTATCACACTAACCTGGACAAACCAACAAAATCTCATGCCCTTTTCAATATTCCACATACTTATAGTATTCAGCTAAACTGACCATACAAGTTAAATTAGGAAATGCACTACCAAAGTTACAAATTCTGCACCAAATAAACATCTCTCTCTGTAGTCTCGCATAGAAGTTGAAGTTTTAAAATATGACGAAAATCATCCATTACCCAGTCTTCTGATATACCTTAGTCCTATCCATATCAGCTTCATTCATATCTCTATTTGGTGTCTGGTCACTTTTTCAACAGTTCCTGTATGGGGTAGTGCTGACTTTCATAGTTTCGGAGCTCTAACTCTGTCTCAGGTGTCACATAAATACCCTAAGTTTCTGGGAAAGACCATGTTATGTACAAACAGCTCAGTATCTCAGAATTTAGAATTAACAGTTACACCTCCTGAATATATGTGACTGTTGTAAGAGCTTATAATCTAGGTCCCTTTACAATAAACCCCAACCTCGTAACCCATGCTCTTGACTTTATTTCACCAAATTATTATATTATACTTAGTCCATATGATTGAGGCATGACAGTATTTGTCTTTTTGTTCTTGACATTTCATTCGACATATGCTCTTAAGACTCATTTCTCTAGTTGCCTGCCTCACAGCTTCATTCCTCCTTGTGGCTGCTCAGTAGTCCGTTGTATGTATACGCCATGCACCCTCTTCCATTCCTTAGTCATTGTACCCTTAGCCACCTCCATTCATTGTGGATCATGAACATTGCCATTGAGCATGTCTTAATAGAAAGTACAGTCAACCTATTTTTAGCTCATTTGGATTCTCTTTAAAAAATTGTATCTGCGTCTTTGGTTTTAATGAACAATTCTATGTGGAAAACTTTCAAATCTAACCTCCAGTTGAATATGGCTTCCAATCTTCAGCTTCTCATTGAATATTTCTACCATATGAAAATCTCTCATAAATACCTCAAATTCAAAATGTTAAATAATGTTTTGTTTTGTATTTTAAACGAATAGATAGTGGGTACTTCATGAATCCAAATATTAGGAAAGATCTTGGGCAAAAAAGTTAGGACAAAAATGAAACTCCTAATTACAATTTTTTAACTTTATTGTGGTAAGAAATATACAACAAAATATCTCCCATTTTAACCATTTGCAAGTATACAATTCATTGTATTAATTACATTCACAGTATTGTCCTACCATAAACATCATCCATTGCCAAAACTTTTCAGGTACCCTGAACAGAAACTCTGTACTCATTAAGCAGTAATTCCCGTTTCCCTTTTTCCCCACCCTGATCCTTAATAACCTGTTATCTACTTCTGTCTCCATAGATTTGCATGGTCTGGGTAATTCCTGTAAGTGGAATCATACAGTATTTCTCCTTTTGTATCTGGCTTATGATGTTTTCATGGTTTGTCCTTGTTATAGAATGTGTCAGAATTTCATTCTTCTTACAACTGAATAATACTCCATTGTATAAATATACCACATTTTGTTTATCCATTCATTTATCAGTGGCATCTGTATTGGTTCATCTGTTGACTTTGTGAATAATGCTGTCCTGAATGTTGATGTACAGGTGTTTGTTCAACTCCCTGCTTCCAGATTTTTTCAGTACTTAACTAGATGTGGAATTGCTGGGTTATAGTCTATTTTTAACTTTCAGAGAAACCACCAAACTGTTTTCTGTAGTGGCTGTATGATCTTATAGTCCCACCAAAAATGTACAGGTGTTCCAATTTCGCCACATCCTCACCAACCCTTGTTTTTTTTTGTTGTTGTTTTTTAATAGCCATTGTTTTGAGTGTAGGAAGTAGTATCCTCATTGTGGTTTTCATTTGCATTTCCCTGATGAGTAATGATGTTGAGCATTTTTTTCATGTGATTATTGATCATCAAAGTGAATTTATCTCCAGCCCCCTGCTCTAAACCCCACCCTTCCCGAATTGCCTTTTCTTCTGAATTCATCCTAGACTACTAACACCTTTCATTTAAGCCAGAAACTGGAAGAATCAGGCTCAACTCTGTTTTCTGCTTGACCGAGTATGCCTGCTCAGGCCAAAAAGTAGCTGGAATCCATGATTTTCTCTTCATTTCCACTCATGGTCTTAGTTTTTACTCTAAATGTCAACCACTTAGACCATTATGATAGCCTATGTTATCTTTTGCTGTGTAGCAAATTACAATTATAAACATTTATTATTTCATAGATTCTGTGGGTCAGGAATCCAGGAGGGCTTCAGCTAATTGGTTCTGGCTAAGGGTCTTTCATGAGGTTGTATTCAGGATGTCAGGCAGCACTGCTTTCATTGCTCTTGGCAGAAGGCCTCAGTTCCTTACTATTTGGTTTACCATTTGGCTGCTTGAGCATCCTTTTCATGTGGCTTCTGGCTTTCCCCAGATTAAGTGATCCTAGAGTGAGAACAAAGAAAATACCACAGTGTCTTTTATGACCTACTCTCAGAAGTCACATACTCTTAATTGTGCCACATTCTATTTATTAGATGCAAGTTACTATAGTGTACTCTTAAGGGCAGGGGAATAGGTTCTACTTTTTGAATGGAGCCTTATCAAAGAATTTTGGGACAGTTTAAAATCACTGCCTCCAGAATATTTTCATTGTCTCTGATCTTTTAATATTTTTATTGATAAACACAATACAAACACAAGCATTCTTAATATACAAATATTCCATACATGGTATACAATCAGTGGCTCACAATATCATCACATAGTTGTGTATTTATCTCCATGACCATTTCTTAGAACATTTGCATCACTCCAGAAAAAAGAAATAAAAACAAAAAACATAAAACTCACACATACCATACCTGTTTCCCCTCCTTCTCATTGACCACTTGTATTTCCATCTACCCAATTTATTTTAACATTTGTTCCCCATATTATTTATTTATATTTTATCCATATTTTTTACTCATCTGTCCATACTGTAGATAAAAGGAGCATTAGACACAAGGTTTTCACAATCACACAGTCACATTGTGACAGTTATATCGTTATACAATCATCTTCAAGAAACATGGCTATTGGAACACATCTCTACAGTTTCAGGGACTTCCGTCTAGACTCTCTAATATACCTTAAACTAAAAAGGGGATATCTATAAAATGCATAAGTATAACCTCCAGGATAACCTCTCGACTCTGAAATCTCCTGCCATTGACAATTTATTTTGTCAAGTTTCTCTCTTCCCCCTTCTGGTAGAGAAGGTTTTCTCAATTCCTTGATGCTGAGTCCCAGTTCATTCTAGGATTTCTGTCCCACATTGCCAGGGAGGTTTACATCTCCAGGAGTCATGTCCCACGTAGACAGGAGGAGGGTGGTGAGTTTGTTGGCTATGCTGGCTGAGACAGAGATAGGCCACATCTGAGCAACAAAAGAAGTTCTCTGGGGCTGACTCTTAGGCTTAATTTTAAGGAATTTTAGTCTATCCTTTGCAGAGATAAGTTTCATATGAACAAACCCCAAGATTAAGGGAGGGCTTGGTCTATTGATTTGGTTGTCCCCACTGCTTGTGAGAATATCAGTAATTCTCCAAATGGGGCAGTTGAATTTTCCCCTTCTCGCTGTTCCCCCAAGGGACTTTGCAAATACTTCTTTATTTACCAACCATCTATCTTTCCTTCTGGTTTCATTTGTGCCCCCAGCCCTCCTCCCTCTGTCATTCTCACTTCATTCAGTGTACTAACATTATTGTGCTACAATTAGGTACTATTGTGCTATCCATTTCTGAACTTTTACAATCAGTCCTGGTGGACAATCTGTATCCTTTCAGCTCCAATTACCCAATATTTGCTGTATTTCTAACTCCTGATGGCCTCTATTCTTAGCTGAAATTCTCCAAGTTCATTCACTAATGTTAGTTCGTATCAGTGAGACCATACAGTGTTTGTCCTTTTGTTTCTGGCTAATCTCACTGAGCATAATGTGCTCAAGGTCCATACATGTTGTTACATGCTTCATGACTTTATTCTGTCTTACAGCTGCATAATACTCCATTGTATGTATATACCATAGCTTGTTTAGCCACTCATCTGTTGATGGACATTTGGGCTATTTCCATCTCTTGGCATTTGTAAATAATGCTGCTATAAACATTGGTGTGCAAATGTTCATTTGTGTCTTTGCTCTCATGTCCTCTGAATAGATACCTAGCAATGGTATTGCCGATCATATGGCAGTTCTATACTTATCTTCCTGAGGAACCGCCAAACTGCCTTCCACAGTGGTTGTTCCATTTTACGTTCGTACCAGTAGTAGATAAGCGTGTGTCTTTCTACACATCCTCTCCATCACTCGTAGTTTTCTGTTTTATTGATGATGGCCATTCTGGTAGGTGCGAGATGATATCTCATTGTGGTTTTGATTTGCATTTCCCTAATAGCCATGGATGTTGAGCATATTTTCATGTGCCTTTTGGCCATTTGTATTTCCTCTTCTGAGAAGTGTCCAATCATGTCTTTTGTCCATTTTGTAATTGGGTTGTTTATCTTTTTGTTGTTGAGTTGAACAAACTTTTTATATATTCTGGATACTAGGCCCTTATCTGATATATCGTTTCCAAATATTGTCTCCCACTGTGTAGGCTTTTTACTTTCTTGACAAAGTTCTTTGATGCACAAAGTGTTTAATTTTGAGGAGTTCCCATTTATATTTCTTTCTTCAGTGCTTGTGCTTTGGATGTAAGATCTAGGAAACCGCCTCCTATTATAAGATTTATAAGATATTTCCCTACATTTTCTTCTAAAAGTCTTATGTCTTAGATCTAATGTTTAGGTTTTTTATCCATTTTGAGTTAATTTTTGTATAGGATGTGAAATATGGATCTTCTTTCATTCTTTTGCATGTGGATATTCAGTTTTCCAAGCAGCATTGATTGAAGAGACTGTTTTGTTCCAGGTGAGTTAACTTGACTGCCTTATGAAAGCTCAGTTGTCCATAGATGAGAGGGTCAATATCTGAACACTCTATTCTATTCCATTATGCTGTTTTGACCACTGTAGGTTCATATACACCTTAAAGTCAGGTAGTGTGAGACCTTGGACTTCACTCTTCCTTCTCAGGATATTTTTAGCTATTCGGGGCACCCTGCCCTTCCAGATAAATTTCGTTATTGTTTTTTCTGTTTCAGAAAAGTAAGTTGTTGGGATTTTGATAGGTATTGCATTGAATCTGTAAATCAATTTAGGTAGAATTGACATCTTAACTATATTAATCTTCCAGTCCATGAAAACGGTATGCCCTTCAGTTTATTTAGGTCTCCTGTGATTTCTTTTAGCAATTTCTTGTAGTTTTCTTTGTCTAGGTCTTTTGAATCCTTAGTTAAATTTATTCCTAAATATTTTATTCTTTTAGTTGCAATTGTAAATGGAATTTTTTTTGTTGATTTGCCCCTCAGATTGTTCATTACTAGTGTATAGAAACACCACAGATTTTTGAGTGTTGATCTTGTAACCTGCCACTTTGCCATGCTCATTTATTAGCTCTAGTAGTTTTGCTGTGGATTTTTCAGGGTTTTCGACATATAGTATCATATCATCTGCAAACAGTGATAGTTTTACTTCTTCCTTTCCAATTTGGATGCCTTGTATTTCTTTCTCTTGTCTAATTGCTCTGGCTAGAACTTTCAACACAATGTTGAATAACAGTGCTGATAGTGGACATCCTTGTCTTGTTCCTGATCTTAGCTGGAAAGTTTTCAGTTTTTCCCCATTGAGGATGATGTTAGCTGTGGGTTTCTCATATATCCCCTTTATCATGTTGAGGAAGTTCCCTTCTGTTCCTATCCTTTGAAGTGTTTTCGACAGGAAAGGATGTTGAATTTTGTCAAATGCCTTTTCTGCATCAATCGAGATGATCATGTGGTTTTTCTGTTTTGATTTGTTGATATGGTGTATTACATTAATTGATTTTCTTGTGTTGAACCATCCTTGCATACCTGGGATGAATACTACTTGGTCATGGTGAATAATTCTTTTAATGTGCTGCTGGATTCAATTTACTAGAATTTTATTGAAGATTTTTGCATCTATATTTATTAGAGAGATTGGTCTGTAGTTTTCTTTTCTTGTAATATCTTTATCTCGCTTTGGTATGAGGGTGATGTTGGCGTCATAGAATGAGTTAGGTAGCTTTCCCTCCTATTCAATTTTTTTAAAGGGTTTTTTGCAGGATTGGTACTAATTCTTTCTAAATTTTTGGTAGAATTCATATGTGAAGCCATCTGGTCCTGGACTTTCCTTTTTGGGGAGCTTCTTGATGACTAATTCAGTTTCTTTACTTGTGATTAGTTTGTTGAGGTTGTCTATTTCTTCTTGAGTCAATGTTGTTTCTTTATGCCTTTCAGGAACCTGTCCATTTCATCTACATTGTTGAATTTATTAGCATAATGTTGTTCATACTATCATCTCATTATTTCCTTTATTTCTGCGAGGTCAGTGGTTACGTCTCCTCTTCCATTTCTGATTATTTACTTGCATTGTCTCTCTTCTTTTTGTCAGCCTCACTAAGGGTCCATCAATCTTACAGATTTTCTCATAGAAACAACTTCTGGTTTTGTTGATTTTCTCAATTGTTTTCATGTTCTCAATTTCATTTATTTGTGCTCTAATCTTCATTATTTCTTTCATTTTGCTTGCTTTGGGGTTAGTTTGCTGTTCTTTCTCTAGTTCTTCCAAGTGGACAGTTAATTCCTCGATTTTTGGCCTTTCTTCTTTTTTGATATAGGCATTTAGGGCAATAAATTTCCCTCTTAGCACTGCCTTTGCTGCATCCCATAAGGTTTGATATGTCATGTTTTCATTTTCATTTGCCACGAGATATTGACTGATTTCTCTTGTAATTTCTTCTTGACTCACTGGTTGTTTAAGAGTGTGTTGTTGAGCCTCCGTAAATGTATGCATTTTCTGGCACTGTGCCTATTACTGATTTCCAACTTCATTCCTTTATGATATGAGAAAGTGTTTTGTATGATTTCAGTCTTTTAAAATTTTTTGAGACTTGCTTTGTGACCCAGCATATGGTCTACCTTTGGGAATGATCCATGAGCACTTGAGTAAAAGGTGTATCCTGCTGTTGTGGGGTGTAATGTTCTATAAATGTCTGTTAAGTCTAGCTCATTTATTGTATTATTCATGTTCTCTGTTTCTTTATTGATCTCTGTCTAGATGTTCTGTCCATTGATGAGAGTGTGGAATTGAAGTGTCCAGCTATTATGGTAGATGTGTCTGTTTCTCTTTTCAGTGTTTTCAGTGTTTGCCTCATGTGTTTTGGAGCATTCTGGCTTGGTACATAAATATTTATGATTGTTATGTCTTCTTGTTGAATTGTTCCTTTTATTAATACATAGTGTCCTTCTTTATCTCTTTTAACTGTTTTAAATTTGAAGTCTAATTTGTTGGATATTAGTATAGCTATTTCTACTCTTTTCTGATTGTTATTTGCATGAAATGTCTTTTCCCAACCTTTCACTTTCTTTTCTTTTTTTTGGTTTCTGGCATGGCAGGTGAGAACTCTGCCTGCTGAGCCACTGTGGCCCGCCTGCAACCTTTCACTTTCAACATATGTTTATCCTTGGGTCTAAAATGCATCTCTTGCAGACAGCATATAGATGGATCCTGTTCTTTAATCCATTCTGCCAGTATGTACTTTTTTTTTTAATTAATTTTTTAAGAAAATATAACAACAAACAAATGCAAACATTCTTCAGTATATACTTTTGATTGGGAGTTTAATCCATTAACATTTACTGTTATTAATGTAAGGGCAATACTTTCTTCTACCATTTTGCCTTTTGTAATTTACATGTCATATCTAATTTTCCTTTTTTTACCTTTACTGATATTTTCATTTTTACACACTTCTCCACACCTTTCTCTCCTGTCCTCCTGTCTTTGCCTGTCTGTCTCTACTACTTCCTTTAGTATTTTTTGCAGAGCCAGTCACTTTGTCACAAATTCCCTCAGTGATTTTTTTTTGTCTGAAAATGTTTTAATTTCCCCCTCATTTTTGAAGGACAGTTTTGGTGGATATAGAATTCTTGGTTGACAGTTTTTCTCTTTTAGTATCTTAAATATATCATACCACTGTCTACTCACGTCGATGGTTTCTGCTTAGAAATCTATGCATAGTTTTATTGTGTTTTCTTTGTATGTGATGGATTGCTTTTCTCTTGCTGCCTTCAAAATTCTCTCTTTCTCTTTGACAACTGTTCTGATTAGCAGGTATCTTGGAGTGCATCTGTTTGGATCTATTCTGTTTGGCATGTGCAGCACTTCTTGGATCTGTAATTTTAAGTCTTTCATAAGAGTTGAGAAATTTTCAGTGATAATTTCCTCCATTAGTTTTTCTCCTCCTTTTCCCTTCTCTTCTTCTGGGACACCCGCAACATGTATATTTTTGTGCTTCATGTTATCTTTCAGTTCCCTGAGTTCTTGCTCATGTTTTTCCATTCTTTTCCCTTTATTTTCTTTTGCTTGTTGAATTTTAGATGTCCTGTCCTCCAATTCACTAATCCTATCTTCCGCCTCTTGAAATCTATCATTGTAGGTTTCTACTGTTTTTTTTTCATCTCTTCTACAGTGCCTTTCATTCCCGTAAGTTCTGTGATTTGTTTTTTCAGATTTTCAATTTCTTCTTTTTGCGTGTCCCTCGCCTTCTTATTTCCTCTATGTTAGTTTGCTAGCTGCCAGAATGCAATATACCAGAAATGGAATGACTTTTAAAAAGGGGAATTTAATAGGTTGCTAGTTTACAGTTCTAAGGCTGAGAAAATGTCCCAGTTAAAGCAAGTCTATAGATATGTCCAATCAAGGGCATCCAGGGAAAGATAACTTGATTCAAGAAGGCTTATGAAGTTCAGGGTTTCTCTCTCCAGTGGAAGGGCACATGGTGAGCATGGCGTCAAGTGCTAGCTTTCTCTCCTGGTTTCCTGTTTCATGAAGTTCCCCAGGAGGCATTGTCCTTCTTCCTCTCCAAAGGTCGCTGGCTATGGACTCTCTGCTTTGTGGTTCTGCAGCATTCTCTACTCTCTCTGAATCTCTTTTGTCTAAAATGTTTCCTCTTTATAGGACTCCAGAAACTTATCAAGACCCACCCAAATGGGTGAAAACATGTCATCACCTAATCTGGTTTAACAACCACTCTTGATTTAATCACATCCCCAGAGAGATGATCTGATTATAGTTTCAAACATATAGTATTGAATAGGGATTATTCTGCCTTTATGAAATGGGATTTAGATTAAAACATGGCTTTTCTAGGGTACATACATCCTTTCAAACCAGCACATCCTCCTTAATTCATTGATTTGATTTTTGATGAGGTTTTCCACGTCTGTACGGACATCCTGAGTTAATAGTTTCATCCTGGATCTCATTTGAATTGTTGGTTTATTCCTTTGACTGGGCCATATCTCCAGTTTTCCTAGTATGATTCGTTATTTTTTGCTGGCATCTAGACATTTAATTTCCTTAATTAATTTATTCTGTAGATTGTTTTCCTTTTTTTATGTAGGATTTTCTTACTTGATAACTTTGTTGTCTGTTCTTTGACATTCAGTTCAGCTTCTTCTAGTCGTCTAGCTTAGGTTTTGTTTAACAGATCAGGATTTTTCAGTTCTTGTTTTCTTGCTTCTTGCCCTCCCTTTATGGTGCCTTTTTTTCCCCTCAGGAGGGTCTACTCAGGTAAATAGACCCCAGTTGAATTTTCCCAGACCAAACTGGCCTCTCATGAGGAAAGAGTCACCTGGGTCAGTTTTTCCTGAGAGTGAGACCCAGCAGGTTGAAAGACTTTGCTGTGAAACCTCTAGACTCTGTGTTTTTTGTTTTTTTTTCATATGGGCAGGCACCAGGAATCGAACCCAGGTTCTCTGGCATCGCAGGCAAGCATTCCTGCCTGCTGAGCCATCGTGGCCTGCCCAAGACTCTGTGGTTTTACTATCCTGCCCAGTATGTGACATTTCTCTGTCTGTGGGTCCCACCAGTATTAAATATTGCCTTTCCTTCAACTTCGGCCGACTCTCCCTCCTGGGGGTATGGTTGATACAGAGGAGAGGTTGTAGGCTGGCTTTAATTACTTCAGTGTTCCAGACCCTGGGTCTGAATTCCTTGAGGGAGGGATTCTACCTGAGCTCGGCCCCACCCCTCTCCTGGGAAGGCGCAGCCTCCAGACAAGCTCTCAGTCCAGCTTAATTCCGCCCTTGCCTGTGGCAGTTGGAGCCTGAGAAGCCTTGCTGTTGTATCCAAAGAACAGTGAAGCCAAAGAAGCACAGCCACACAAAAAAGGGAAAAAAAATCCTTTTCAGAACACGACCCCTGTTCTTTGGGTTTGTCAATCAAGAGCTTAAGTTGGTATGTTACTCTGTATCTCCAGGTCCTGTGTACCCCCTCCTTTCCTTCAGGACCCAGACCCCTCTCAATTATTTTGTGCTGTCTGATCCGAAAAACCTCTGTGTTTTTTTTCATTTTCCGTCAGCCCTGCCCCCTCTGAGCTGGGGCAAAAATCAGCAACCTCAAACTGAAACAACACGCAAACACAAGCATTCTTAACATACAAACATTACATACATGGTATACAGTCAGTGGCTCACAATATCATCACAGTTGTGTATTTATCACCATGATCATTTCTTAGAACATTTGCATCACTCCAGAAACAGAAATAAAAAGAAAAAAGAAAACACACAAACCATACCCCTTACCCCTCCCTCTCATTGACCACTAGTATTTCCATCTGCTCAATAGATTTTAACCCTTGTTCCCCCTGTTTTATTTCTATACCCCTTACCACTTCCTTTCATTGTTCACTAGTATTTCAATCTAATCAATTTATTTTAACATTTGTTCCCCCATTATTTACTTTTAATCCGTATTTTTTACTCATCTGTCAATATCGTAGATAAAAGGAACATAAGACACAAGGTTTTCACAATCACACAGCCACATTATGAAAGCTATATCATTATACATTCTTGATATTCTCACAAGCAGTGTGGACAACCAAAGCTATAGGCTGAGCCCCCAGTCTTGGAGTTTGTTCATTAAAAAAAAAAAAAAAAAAAATCAGCAACCTCAGTTTTTAGTTGAGTTTGAGCTGAGCTGGGGTCCTGTTTTTAGTAGTCAGAATTTGTTAATTAATTCCACAATTGGAGCTTGGGTGAGCTCAGCCCCTTGTTGCTAGTAAAGTCCCTTTCCTTTCTCCTCTGGGAGCTAGCCTGTGGGGGAGGGGCACTGGCCTCTGCGGCTTGGGGGACTCATGGTTCTGGGTGGGCTGCAGCTGGTCCAGCTTGTCCAGGCTGGTGCACGCTGTGTGTCTGGTCACTGATGTGGCCCCAACAGTTGTTCTGTACTGTTGTTCCTGGCTATTTACTATATGCTCTGGGGGATGAACTAAATCCTCACACCTCACTAAGCTGCCATCTTGATCCACCTCTGATCTCTTTCTCCCTACATTCTGTCTATATATTGCATTTCTAAAATGCAAATCTTCTGTCACTTCTGTTATCTCTTTAAGGTATTTCATTAGCTCAGTACAGTGTAGAGTCCAATTTTCTCAAACAAAGCAAGGTGTACAGACATTTTAAAGATGTAGGTACTGCTTACCTGTTTAAACTGATAGCCTCTTTTTCAGTTAGATTTCATCAGTGCCCAACTGCTAGTACATATTGTTGCACCAGATAGGACCTTTCTTCTCTGCACACAGTGTAACTGCTTTGCTTACTTTTTCAAAGCCAACTAATTCTAATGCATTTGCATAAAAACATTGGTGTGTCTGCTGGTTTGAAAGGATGTATGTGCTCTTGAAAAGCCATGTTTTAATCAAAATCCCATTTCATAGAGGCAGGATAATCCCTATTCAAAACTGTATGTAATTAGATCACCTCACTGTATGTAACCTAATCAAAAGTGGTTGTTAAATTGGATTAGGGGAGATGTGTCTCTACCCATTTGGGTGGGTCTTGACTAGTTTTCTGGAGTCCTATAAAAGAGGAAACATTTTGGAGAATGAGAGATTCAGAGAGAGCAGAGAAAAATGACATAACCACAAGAAGCAGACACACAAGCCAGCGACCTTTGGAGATGAAGAAGGAAAACACCTCCCAGAGCTTCATGAAACAGGAAGCCAGGAGAGAAAGCTAGCAGATAACGCCTTGCTCACCATGTGCCCTTCCAACCAAGAGAGAAACTGTGACAGTATTCACGATGAACCTCATTGGCCTTCTTGAACCAAGGTGTCTTCCTCTGGATGCCTTTGATTGGACATTTCTATAGATTTGCTTTAATTGGGACATTACCTCAGCCTTAGAACTGTAAACTAGCAACTTATTAAATTATCGTTTTTAAAAGCCATTCCATTTCTGGTATATTGCATTCCGGCAACTAGCAAACTAGAACAGTGCATCAAGAGCCTCTATATTATTAACGTGATAGTGGCTTACTGTGGTAGGCAGAATAATGGCCCCCTTACGATGTTTATACCCTAATTACCAGAACCTGTGAATGTTAACTTACATGGCAAAAGGACTTTGCAGGTTTGATAAGTTAAAAGATTTTGAGATAGGCTCTCTCTCAGCCAACGTGGCAAGCAAACTTACTGCCCTCCCCCTCTTTACATGGGATATGACTCCCAGGGGTGTAAACCTCCCTGACAGCATGGGATAGAAATCCTAGAATGAGCTGGGACTCAGCATCAAGGGATTGAGAAAATCTTCTTGACAGAAAGGGAGAAGAGAAAAATGAGACAAAATAAAGTGTTGTCAGTGGCTGAAAGATATCAGAGTTGAGTGGTTATCATGGAGGTTATTCTTACACGTTTTATAGATATCCCTTTTTAGTTTAAGGTGTATTAGAGAGACTAGGGGGAAGTGCCTGAAAGTGTAGAGCTGTTTTTCAGTAGCCATGTTTCTGGAAGATGAATGTATAATGATACAGCTTTCATAATGTGGCTGTGTGATTGTGAAAACCTTGTGTCTTATGTTCCTTTTATCTACGATATTGACAGATGAGTAAAAAATATGGATTAAAAATAAATATTGGGGGAACAAATGTTAAAATAAATTGATTAGATTGAAATACTAGTGAACAATGAATGGAAGTGGTAAGGGGTATAGAAAAAAATAGGGGGAACAAGGGTTAAAATCTATTGAGCAGATGGAAATACTAATGGTCAATGAGAGGGAGGGGTAAGGGGTATGGTTTGTTTGTAGTTTTTCTTTTTTCTTTTTATTTCTGTTTCTGGAGTGATGCAAATGTTCTAAGAAACGATCATGGCGATAAATACACAGCTGTGTTGATATTGTGAGCCACTGATTGTATACCATGTATGGAATGTTTGTATGTTAAGAATGCTTTTGTTTGTGTGTTATTTTGATTTGATAATACAAAATAAATTAAATTAAAAAAAATTTTGAGTTAGGGAGATTATCCTGTTGGGCCCACTATAATCACAAGACTCCATAAAAGTTGGACAGGGAGGCCAAAGAATCGGTCAGAGTAAAGTTATTTGAGAAGGATTTGACCCACTGTTCCTGTCTTTGACCTTGAAAGAATGTGGAACCACAAACCAAGGTGCGCAGGTGGCCTTTAGGAGCTAGAAAAGATAAGGAAATGGTTTCTCCCCTACAGCCTCCAGAAAGGAAAGCAGCCCTGCCAACAGTTGATTTTAGCCAAGTGAGACATATTTCAGATTTATCTCCAGCCTGTGAGATAATACATTTGTATTATCAAAATCACTGTTTGTGGTAATTTGTCATAGCAGCAATAGAAAACTAATACAGTAAACTAAGTTATTTGCTTTAAACAATATTCTAAGTTGGAGAGAGAATGATTCTAGATCAAAAAACCTTTAGTGGGTGGTCCACTGAAGAGTTCTTGCCTGCCATGCCGGAGACCTGGGTTCAATTCCCGGTGCCTGCCCATGCAAAAAAAATATTAAAAAAACCCTTCAGTATGATTATTAATTATACTTATATTCTTTGTTTTCTTTCCACTTTTAAAATAAGTATTTTTTCATTGAGTCTTATAAAGTGAATAATGAAATAACTAATATCTCAATATGAAAAATAAAATGCTACTTCTTAGTGTGAAGTTGTCTTCAGTGTCATTTTAGTATACTGCATAATATAAATATATAGATAACCTGATAAAAGTTAAATACATAGTAGGTTAAAAAAGCATTTATTGCATAATACTGTGTGCCGGACATTGTTTTCATTTCTTTGGCTGCTCAAGCCAAAACAGTTTGGGTTAAACAGTGGGAATTTATTAGTTCACAGTTAAGAGGTCTACACAAAGTGCAAATCAGGGCATCATCAAGGCAATGCTTTCTTCCCAGAACATTGGTGTTTTGAGGCTGGCTGTTGGTGATCCTCGATCCTTGGTTCTTCAGTCACATGGCTGTGCACATGGTGGCCTCTCAGTTCTTTTCTAGGTGCATATAATTTCACCTTCTTGCTTCTGTGGCTTTCTCTCTCTTTCTCTCTCTCTGTTATCTCAATTTTATTCTCTTTTAAGGGACTCCAGTAATAGGATTAAGACCCATCCTCAACCATACCTTAAGTGATGTAACCTCATCAATGAGTTCACACCTACAGGAATGGATTCAGTTTAAGAACATGTTTTTTCTGGGCTACATAGAGCTCCAAACTACCAGACTATGCTTAGAATCCTAGTGTACTAGATCGCCTTGTGAATGTGTGAACAAATAATTAGATCATGTCAGAGGCTGCTGGGTGTTTTCTTGTGCCTCTTAAATAAAGCCAACTTGTATGAGTTTTCTTGTGCTTAATTCCTGTTCCTGTGCTAAATGTAAATACCCTTTCCATTTGCCTCTTATGCTTATCTTTTGTCCTCTCTTTTCAAAGTGTTGTGAGCTGTTTTTTTAAAAACATCATTGAGGGCTGGCCCCGGTGGCTCAGCAGGCAGAGTTCTTGCCTGCCATGTTGCAGGCCCAGGTTCAATTCCTGGTGCCTGCACATGCAAAAAAAAAAAAAAAAAAATCATTAAATCCAGAGTTCTATATTCTGCTGTCATCTGTCCTTCCCTGTGTTCTTATCTTTATTATTTTATGCCTCTTTTCCTGTACTCTCTGCCTAACGCTCATTCTATGGAATTCTGTTTATCCATGGGCTGCATCACAAGAGCTGTCATTCCTCTTTTGGTTTATCTGTCCATGCCTATGCTTCTGTACCCATCTTAAGGTGTGACAGTTCATTTCCTAAGTCCCAAACTCTGGTCCTGAAAGTTGTCTCTCTCATAGATGTTTCAAAACCATGACATTTCATTACTTTTGTTTTTTGAGACATAGTTCACATATCATGCAGTTCACCCTTTTAAAGTGTACAGTTCATTGATTTTTGTATATTCACAAAGTTGTGCAACCCCTGTCAGTATCTAATTATAGAACTTATTTATCACTACAAACAGAAACTTTATATCCACTAAACAATAGCTTCCCATTTCTCTCTCCCCCAGTCCTTGTTAGCCTCTAATCTACCTTCTTTCTCTCTGAATTTGCCTACTCCCAATATTACATGTTCTAGTTTGCTAGTTGCCAGAATACAATATACCAGAAATGGAATGGCTTTTAAAAAGAGGAATTTAATAAGTTGCAGGTTTACAGTTCTAAGGTGGAGAAAATGTCCCAATTAAAACAAATCGATAGCAATGTCCAATCTGAGGCATCCAGGGAAAGATACCTTGGTTCAAGAAGGCCGATGAAGTTCAGGGTTTCTCTCTCAAGTAGAAAGGCACATGGTGAACACAGTCAGGGTTTCTTGAGGTTGTACCTAGGAGTTGCATTGCTGGGTCATATGGTAATTCTGTGTTTAACTTTTTGAGAAACAGCCTCTGTTTCCACAGCAGCTGCACCATTGAGTTTTATAAAGTTAGTAATGTGCAAGGGTTCCAATTTCTCCAGATCCTTACCAACACTTTTTTTTGTAGCCATCTTAATGGGTATGAAGTAATTTATTATCATTGTTTGTTGTTGTTGTTTTTTAACTTTTTGTTTTGAGATAATTGTAGAGTCACATGCGGCTGTAAGAAATAATGCAGAGGAATCCTGTGTACCCTTCACCCAGTTTCCCCCAGTGGTACATCTTTCAAACTGTAGTGCAATATCATAACCAGGAAATTGCCATAGATAGAATACATGAGCTTTATTCAGATTTTACCAGTTTTACATGCATTCCAAGTGTGTTTGTGTGTTTGTGTGTGTGACACAGTTATCCTTCATGACACAGCCACTTCCTTCTCTCTTCGCCTCCCTTACCCCTGGCAACCACTAATCATTTCTCCATTTCTACAGTTTTGTCCATTTCTACAGTTTTTTTTCAAAAGCTGTTTATTTTGAAATAATTTCAAACTTACAATAATTTCAAACTTACAAATTTTTGCAACTGTCTTGTTGCAAAAAATTTTTTAAAGTATATGAAAACATGCTAAACATCATTAGACATCAGGGAAATGCAAGTCAAAAGCATAATGAAATTCCACTTAGGTTGGTAATTATATAAAATTTTGAAAAAATAACGTGTTGGTAAGGGTGTGTAGAAACTAGAACTGTTGAACATTGCTGATGGAAATGTAAAATAGTGCAGCTGTAGCAGAAAAAAGTTGGGCAATTCTTCAAACAGTTAAAGAACTAGCAGCACCACTTTTAAGTATATACCCAAATGAATTGAAAGGAGGGACTCAAACAGATACCTGTAAATCAATGTTGAGAGCAGTATTATTCACAATAACCAAAAGGTAGAAAAAACCCAAGTGTCCACTGACAGATCAAAGGGTAAACAAAATGTGGTATATCCATACAATGGAACATGGGATGAAGCTCTGGTATGTGCTACAACATAGATAAAACTGGAAAACATGTTAAGTGAAATAAGTCTGACATGAAAGCACAAATATTGTACAATTTCACTTAAATGAGATATCTAGAATAAGTAAATTCATAAAGAGATGTGCTGGTTTGAAAGGATGTATGACCCTAGAAGACAGTTGCAAAAATAATACAAAACCCATACAGAGAACTTCGACGTAACCCCCACCAGATAAGCAGATCCATCAACTTTTCATATTTTGCCACATTTGCTGTATCCTTTTTTTTTTTTTTTTAACTTTTTAAATTGTGTAATGTAACATATATACAAAGCAAACAAAGAAAAGAGCGGTAGTTTTCAAAGCACTCTTCAACAAGTAGTTACTGGACAGATCCTGGAGTTTGTCATGGGCTACCATACCATCATCTCACATTTTTCTTTCTAGCTGCTCCAGAACGTTGGAGGCTGGAAGGTATATGTATTTTTTAATCATCATTTTTTTTTTCATTTTTGTGAAAAATAACATATATGCAAAACAATAAATTTCAAAGCACGGTGAGGCAATTAGTTGTAGAGTAGATTTCAGGGTTTGGTATGGGTTACAATTCCACAATATTAGGTTTTTACTACTAGGTGCTCTAAAATACTGGAGACTAAAAAAAATATCAATATAATGGTTCAGTAGTCATACTCATTTGTTAAACCCTACCTCCTCTGTATAACTCCACCATCACCTTTGATCTTTCTCCCACTTTTTAGGGATATTTGGGCTGTGCCCATTCTAACTTTTTCATGTTGAAAGGACTGTCGGTCATAAGGGATGAGGAGATGGAATTAGCTGATGTTCTGGAGAGGCTGGCCCCTCTGCATTTCAGGACTTATCTGGTCCAGGGACATTTTCACGTACTTTTTAGCCATTTGTTTATCTTCTCTGGAAAAATATCCATTCAAAATTCTCTGACCATTTTTAATTGACTTACTTGTCTTTTATTGTTGAGTCATAAGAATTCTTTATATATTCTGGATACAAGTCCCTTGTCAGATATATCATTTGTAAATATAGTCTTCCATTCTGTGGGTTGTCTTTTTTACTCTCTTGTTGATAGCCTCAGACTTAAAAAATATTTTAATTTTTATGAAGTTCAATTTGTCTGTTTTTTCTTTTGTTACTTGTATTTTTGGTGGCATATCTAAGAAACCATTGCCAAATCCCAGGTCAGAAAGACTTACTCCTATGTTTTCTTCTAAGGCTTTTATAGCTTTAGCTCTTTTATTTAGGTATGTAATCTATTGAATTAATCTTGTGCAAATTATGTGAGGTACAGGTTCAACTTTATTCTTTCGCATGTGGATATCCAGTTGTACCAGCACCATCTGTAGAAAAACATCATTCTTTCCCCATTAATTGTTCTTGGCATCCTTCTCAAAAATCAGTTAGCTAGGGGGTGCAAGGGTTTTCAGTGGTAGAATTCTCTCCTGGCCCTTGTGCTTCCCAAGCAAACAAGCAAGCAAGCAAACAAATGAAAAACCAAACAAAAATTCAACAAGTGGTGTTGCAATAAGGGAAAACTCACATGGAAAAAGAATGAAATGTGACCCCCGCCATACAGCGTACCAAAAAAAAAAATCAGCCATAGACATATAGGTTGATTTCTGAACTCTCAGTTTTATTCTATTGCTCTATTTGTCTATCCTTATGTCAGTGCCAAACTGTTTTGAATAGCTTTGAACTGTTTTGTTCAAAGTTGTTTTGATCAGCTTTGTATTAAGTTTTTAAATTGGGAAGTTTGAGTTCTCCAACTTTTTTCTTCTTTTTCAAGACTGTTTTGGATTTTCTGGATTCCTGGTATTTCCATATGAATTACAGCATCAGCTTGTCAATATCTACAAAAAAGACTGCTGGGATTTTGATAGGAATTGTGTTGAATCTGTAGATCAAGGCAGGAGTATATTACCGTCCTAACAATATTATGTCTTTCTAACCATGCATATATGGTGATTTTTTATTTAGGTCTTTGGTAATTTTTTCCAGTGATGTTTTGTAGTTTTTACTCTATAAGTCTTGAACATTTTTAGTAAAACTTATTCCAAAATATTCTTTTTGAGGTTATTTAAATGAAATTGTTTACTTAGTAACATTTTCTTTTTGTTCATTGCTAATGCATAGAAATGCAATTGATTTTTGTGAATTGAGCTTATATTCTTCTATTAGTTTTTATAGATTTTTAAAGGATTTTATGTGTAGAAAGTCATTCATCTGCACATGGAAATTGTTTTACTTGTAATCTTATCTAGACAACTTTTTTTAACTGCCTAAATCTTTATTTTTCATAACTTAAATTTGTTTTCAAATTATACAGTTTTACACTGAATGGTGCAAAAGGAAACTTAAATTATCAATAGTTTACATGTAAGCTTGATTTCAGTCTTAATGAAAAGAAGTAGAATAAAAACAAAAACCCTCAAAATATTTCATGTCATGCTCCGATTTTGTGAATTAGCAGCTGATAGCACTCCCCCAAACCTTCGATTGTCTGCTGCTTTCTGTGTAATAGGTTACAAAGCACATAAAATCCATAACTATAGCTAGCTGAAAGGAAATACAAGATATGTGTGCACCATTAGTCACCTGTTGCCCTTGTGATAAAGTGAACCAGTTTTTAAATGTAAACTTTAGAAATCTTGACAGATAATACAGCAATATAAAAAGTTTTTGTCTACTGCCAATGTAGATGACTTAAAAAAAAATTATTCTGTTAAAAACTTAGCATATATAACCTAATATTTTCCATTCTCTCCTTTTTCACCTATACAATTCAGTGATGTTAATTTCATTTACAATATTGTACAACCATTGCCACCATCCATTACTAAGACTTTTCCCTCCTCTCATACAGAAGCTCTGCAACAATTAAGTGTTAACTGTCTATTTCCATATCCCCACTCAGGCCCTTGTAACATATATCCTGATTTCCGACTATGAATTTGCATATTCTTACTATCTGGATGCCTTTTATTTCATTTTCTTGTCTAGTTGCTCTAACTAAAACCTCTGGTTGGTATTGAATAGAAGTGACAATAGGGTACATCTCTGGTCCGTTCCTGGTCTTAGGAAGAAAAGTTTAGTCTTTCATCGTTACATATGTTACTAAGGGTTTTTCATAGATCCCCTTTGTCAGGTCGAGGAAGTTCCCTTCAATTGTAGTTTTTCTTAACAGTCTATTAAATGCTGCTCTTCAAAATTTCTCAAATACCAAACAATAAACAGTAAAAGAAGTTTCACTTCATTTGATATTTAGAGCTTCTGATTAAAACTTCCTTAGTCCCTTGTCTTTGCTTTCATCTGTCACTCCTGATAGCTCCATCACATTTGCTGAATCTTTGGGACCTGTATCTCACTTTTGATTTCCAATCTAAATGCCATCATTCCTCATGACCTCAAAACTCTGTCAATGACTCCAAACCTTACACATCCCAATTTTATAAATAGTTCATGTTTATTTAGATTTTTTTTTAAGAAAATGAAGTCCAGAGAGGTGAAACAAATTCTAGTAGTCCAATATGAGATAACACTATTGCTTTCTGTTTATCTGCATCTAGTCTTTATTCATATATTTGTAATTTTTGAGGAGAGGGTACATGGTCCAGAAATTGAACTTGGGTCTGCCGCATGAAAGGTGAGCATTCTGCCACTGAACCACCCATGCACCCAATATGTTTATATATCGATACACATAAAATTCTCTGAGATGTGCCAATTTTGCTGATTTTAACATCAGGTTTATTTTCTTTTAATTTTTTAAAATATTTTTATTGACAAGACTTCACATACATACAGTCCATACATGGTATACAATTAGTCGTTCACAATATCATCACTTACTTGTGTATTCACCACCATGATCGTTTTTAGAACATTTGCATCACTCCAGAAAAAAAAAAGAAAAAACTCACATATGCTATACTCCTTACCCCTCCCTCTCATTGACCACTAGTATTTCAAGCTACCAGTTTTTTTATTAATTTTTAAATTAAAAAAAAATGATAGCAAAGAAACACAAACATTCTTAACATATGATCATTCCGTTCTACATATATAATCAGAAATTCACAATATCATCACATAGTTGCATATTCATCATCATGATCATTTCTTAGAATATGTGCATCAATTCAGAAAAAGAAATTAAAAGACAGCAGAAAACAATTCATACATACCATACCCCTTACCCCTCCCTTTCTTTCTTTCTTTATTTTTATTTATGATACATAACCACATGAAAACACATTCTTATCATATGATCATTCTGTTCTTGTTATATAATCAGTAACTTACACTATCATCACATAGTTGTATATTCATCATCATGATCACTTCATAGAACATTCGCATCAAATTAGAAAAAGAAATAAAGACTATAGAAAAAAATTCATACATACCATACCCCTTACCCCTCTCTTTCATTGATCACTAGCATTTCAATCTACTAGATTTATTTTAACATTTGTTCCCCCTATAATTTATTTATTTTTAATCCATATGTTTTACTCATCTGTCCATACCATAGATAAAAGGAGCATCAGACGCAAGATTTTCACAGTCACACAATCATATTATGAAAGCTTTATCATTATCCAGTCATCTTCAAGAGAGGTGGCTACTGGAACACAGCTCTACATTTTCAGGCACTTCCCTCCAGCCTCTCCAATATATATGAACTAAAAAGAAGATATCTATATAATGCGTAAGAATAACCTCCAGAATAACCTCTCGACTCTGGAATCTCTCAGCCATGGGCACTTTATTTTGTCTCATTTCACTCTTCTCTTTTTGGTCAAGAAGGTTTTCTCAATCCCCTGATGCTGAGTCTCATTTCATTCTAGGGGTTTTTTCAATCCCTTGATGCTGAGTCTCACCTCATTCCAGGATTTCTGTCCCACATTGCCAGGATAGTCCACACCCCTGGGAGTTATGTCCCAGGTGGACAGGGGTGGTGGTTTGCTTGCTGTGTTGGCAGGAGAGAGAGGCCACATCTGAGCAACAAAAGAGGCTCTCTTGGGGCTGACTCTTAGGCCTAACTTCAAGTAGGCTTGACCTATCCCCTGTGGGATTAAGTTTCATATGAACAAACCCCAAGACTGGGGGCTCAGCCTATAGCTTTGCTTGTCCACACTGCTTGTGAGAATATCAGGAATTGAACTTGGGGAAGTTGAATTTTCCCCCTTTCTCACCATTCCCCGAATGGGACTTTGCAAGTACTTTTCACTGTTCGAACCACTCTGGGATTTATCGGGGCATCACTCTGGACAAACCCACAAAATCTCATGTCCTACTCAGGGTTCCATGTACTTATGGTGTTCAATTAAGCTGTCTACATAAGTTATATTAGGAAATGCACTAATCAAAATATAAATTTTGTACCAAATACACATTTTTTGCTTTAGTCTCACACATAAGTTAAAAATTTAAAATATTAATTACCATCTATTTTCAGCACCCTGCAGGAATGACATTCCTTTGTTCTTCCTCATGTAAAAACATTTTTTAAATTTGTACATTTAATCACTATCATTATGCACTCTAGGCATTCCGAGATTATACCATCTCAGTCTTTATTGTCTATCTTTCTTTCTGATTTCATTTGTGTCCCCAGCCCTCCTCCCTCTATCATTCTCACATTCAGCTTCATTCAGTGTTTTAACATAATTGTATTACAGTTAGGTTGTATTGTGCTGTCCATTTCTGAGTTTTTACATTCAATCCTGTTGCACAATCTGTATCCCTTCAGCTCCAATTACCCAATATCTTACCCTATTTTTTTATCTCCTGATGGCCTCTGTACCAATGAAATTCTCCAAGTTCATTCACTAATGTCACTTTATATCAGTGAGACCATACAGTATTTGTCCTTTTGTTCTGGCTAATCTCACAAGGCATAATGTCCTTAAGGTCCATCCATGGTGTTACATATTTTATAACTTTATTCTGTCTTACTGCTGCATAATATTCCATCGTATGTATATACCACAATCTGTTTAGCTGCTCTTCTGTTGAGGAACATTTTAGCTGTTTCCATCTCTTGGCAATTGTAAATATTGCTACTATATAAACATTGGTGTGCAAATTTTGTTTGTGTCCTTGCCCTCATGTCCACTGAGTAGATACCTAGCAAGGGTGTTGCCGGGTCATATGGCAATTCTACATTTAGCTTTTTGAGGAGCCACCAAACTGCCTTCCACAGCGATTGTACCATTCGACATTCCCACCAACAGTGGATAAATGTGCCTCTTTCTCCACATGCTCTCCGGCACATGTCATTTTCTGTCTTATTGATAATGGCCATTCTGGTGGGTGTGAGATGATATCTCATTGTGGTTTTGATTTGCATTTCTCTAATAGCCAGGGACATTGAGCATCTCTTTATGTGCCTTTTGGCCATTTGTATTTCCTCTTCTGAGAAGTATCTGTTCAAGTCTTTTGCCCATTATGTAATTAGGTTGGCTGTCTTTTTGTTGTTGAGTTGAACAATCTCTTCATAAATTCTGGATACTAGACGTTTATCTGATATATCATTTCCACATATTGTTTCCCATTGTGTAGGCTGTCTTTTTACTTTCTTAATGAAGTTCTTTGATGCACAGAAGTGTTTAATTTTGAGGAGTTCCCATTTCTTTCTTCAGTGCTCTTGCTTTGGGTGTAAGGGTGTAACCGCCTCCTAGTATAAGATTTATAAGATATTTCCCTACATTTTCTTCTAAAAGTTTTATGGCCTTAGATCTAATGTTTAGATCTTTGATCCATTTTTGAGTTAACTTTTGTATAGGGTCTGAGATAAAGGTTCTCTTTCATTCTTTTCCATATGGATATCCAGTTCTCTAGGCACCATTTATCAAAGAGACTGTTCTGTCCCAGGTGAGTTGGCTTGACTACCTTATCAAAGATCAATTATCCATAGATGAGAGGGTCTATATCTGAACACTCTATTCGATTCCATTGGTCAGTATATCTATCTTTATGCCAGTACCATGCTGTTTTGACTACTCTAGCTTCATGATATGCCTTAAAGTCAGATAGCGTGAGACCTCCAACTTCATTTTTTTTTCCTCAGGATACTTTTAGCTCTTCGGGGCACCGTGACCTTCCATGTAAATTTGGTTATTGTTTTTTTTATTTCTGAAAATAAGTTGTTGGGATTTTGATTGGTATTGCATTGAATCTGTCAATCAATTTAGGGTGAATTGACATCTTAACTATTTTTAGTCTTCCAATCCATGAACACGGTATGCCCTTCCATCTATTTAGGTCTTCTGTGATTTCTTTTAACAATTTCTTGTAGTTTTATTTGTATAGGTCTTTTATCTCTTTAGTTAAATTTGTTCCTAAATATTTTATTCTTTTGGTTGCAATTGTAAATGGAATTCTTTTCTTGATTTCCCCCTCAGATTGCTCATTACTAGTGTATAGAAGCACTGCACATTTTTGAGTGTTGATCTTGTAACTTGCCACTTTGCTGTACTCAGTTATTAGCTCTAGTAGTTTTGCTAGAGGATTTTTCAGGGTTTTCAACATATTGTATCATATCATCTGCAAACAGTGAGAGTTTTACTTCTTCCTTTCCAATTTGGATGCCTTGTATTTCTTTTTCTTATCTAATTGCTCTGGCTGGAACTTCCAACACAATGTTGAATAACAATGGTGATAGTGGACATCCTTGTCTTGTTCCTGATCTTAGGGGCAAATTTTTCAGTTTACCCCATTGAGGATGATGTTAGCTGTGGGTTTTTCATATATTCTCTTTGTCATGCTGAGGAAATTCGCTTCTATTCCTATCCTTTGAAGTGTTTTCAACAGGAAAGGATGTTGAATTTTGTCAAATGCCTTTTCTGCATCAATCGAGCGGATTATGTGGTTTTTCTGTTTTGATTTGTTGATATGGTGTATTATATTAATTGATTTTCTTTTGTTGAACCATCCTTGCATACCTGGTATGAACCATACTGGTCATGGTATAATTCTTTTAATGTACTGCTCGTTTCGATTAGCTAGAATTTTGTTGAGGACTTTTGCCTCTATATTCATTAGAGAGCTTGGTCTGTAGTTTGTTTGTTTTTTTTATGATATCTTTGTCTGGCTTTGCTATGAGGTTGATGTTGGCTTTGTAGAATGAGTTAGGTAGCTTTCCCTCCTCTTGAATTTTTTTGAAGAGTTTGAGCAGGATTGGTACTAATTCTTTCTAAATATCTGGTAGAATTCACGTGTGAAGCCATCTGGTCCTGGACTTTTCTTTTTGGGGAGCTTCTTAATGACTGATTTAATTTCTTTACTTGTGATTGGTTTGTTGAAGTCGTTTATTTCTTCTTGAGTCAAAGTTGGTTGTTCATGCCTTTCTAGAAAGTTGTCTATTTCATCTACATTTTTAGTTTATTAGCATAAAGTTGTTCATACTATCCTGTCATTATTTCCTTTATTTCTGTGGGGTAAGTGATTATGTCTCCTCTTCCATTTCTGATCATATTTATTTGCAACCTCTCTCTTCTTCTTGTCAATCTTGCTAAGGGTCCATCAGTGTTATTGATTTTCTCATAGAACGAACTTCTGGTTTTGTTGATTTTCTCAATTGTTTTCATGTTCTCAATTTCATTTATTTGTGCTCTAATCTTCATTATTTCTTTCCTTTTGCTTGCTTTGGGGAGGGGATAGTTTGCTGTTCTTTTTCTAGTTCTTCCAAGTGGACAGTTAATTCCTCGATTTTTGGCCTTTCTTCTTTTTTGATATAGGCATTTAGGGCAATAAATTTCCCTCTTAGCACTGCCTTTGCTGCATCCCATAAGTTTTGATATGCTGTGTTTTCATTTCATTTGCCTAGATATATTGACTGATTTCTCTTGTAATTTCTTCCTTGACCTATTAGTTTAAGAGTGTGTTGTTGAGCCTCCACATATTTGTGAATTTTCTGGCACTCTGCTTATTGATTTCAATTTCATTCCTTTTTGATCTGAGAAAATGTTTTGTATGATTTCAGTCATTTAAAATTTTTTGAGACTTGCTTTGTGACCCAGCTTATGGTCTATCCTTGAGAATGATTTATGAGCACTTGAGAAAAAGGTGTATCCTGCTGTTGTGGGATGTCATGTTCTATAAATGTCGGTCAAGTCTACCTCATTTATTGTATTATTCAAATTCACTGTTTCTTTATTGATCCTCTGTCTATATGTTTGGTCCATTGATGAGAGTGTGGAATTGAAGTGTCCAGCTATTATGATAGATGTGTCTATTTCTCTGTTCAGTGTTTCAGTGTTTACCTCATGTATTTTGGAGCATTCTGGCTCAGTGCATAAATATTTATGATTGTTATGTCTTCTTGTTGAATTCTTCCTTTTATTAATTCATAGTGTCCTTCTTTGTCTCTTTTAACTGTTTTAAATTTGAAATCTAATTTGTTGGATATTAGTATAACTACTCCTGCTATTTTCTGATTGTTATTTGCATGAAATCTCTTTTCCCAACCTTTCTCTTTCAACCTGTGTTTCTTGGGTCTAAGATGTGTTTCCTGTAGACAGCATATAGATGGGTCCTGTTTTTTAATCCATTCTGCCAGTCTGTGTCTTTTGATAGGGGAGTTTGATCCATTAGCATTTAGTGTTATTACTGTACGGGCAGTGCTTTCTTCTCCCATTTTGCCTTTTGGATTTTAACGTCACACTTCATTTTCCTTCTTTTTACCTTTACTGAAAATCTCCATTTCTACATTCTTCTCCACACCTTTCTCTCCTATCTTTTCCTATCTGTCTCTAGTGCTCCCTTTAGTATTTCTTGCAGAGCGAGTCTCTTGGTCACAGATTCTCTCAGTGAATTTTTGTCTGCAAATGTAATTTCCCCCTCATTTTTGAAGGACAGTTTTGCTGGATATAGAATTCTTGATTGACAGCTTTTCTCTTTTCGTATCTTAAATAAATCATCCCACTGTCTTCTCACCTTCATGGTTTCTGCAGAGAATTCTACACATAGTTTAATTGGGCTTCCCTTGTATGTGATGGATTGTTTTTCTCTTGCTGCTTTCAAGATTCTGTCTTTCTCTTTGACCTCTGACATTCTGATTAGTAAGTGTCTTAGAGTAGGTCTCTTTGGATCTATTCTCTTTGGGGTACGCTGCAGTTCTTGGATCTGTAATTTTAAGTCTTTCATAAGAGTTGGGAAATTTTCAGCGATAATTTCCTTTGTTAGTTTTTCTCCTCCTGTTCTAGTTTGCTAGCTGCCGGAATGCAATATACCAGAAATGGAATGGCTTTTAAAAGGGGTAATTTAATAAATTGTAGTTTAAAGTTCTAAGGACAAGAAAACGTCCCAGTTAAAACAAATCTATAGAAATGTTTAATCAAAGGCATCCACAGAAAGATACCTTGGTTCAAGAAGGCTGATGAAGTACATGTTTTTTTTCCTCAAGTGGAAGGGCACAGTGCGAACACAGTTTCTCTCTCAGGTGTAAGGCCACATGGCAAACATGGCATCATCTGCTAGCTTCTCCTGGCTTCCTGTTTCATGAAGCTCCCCGGGAGGCATTTTCCTTCTTCATCTCCAAAGTGACTCGGCTTCTCGTGGCTATGTCGTTGTGCATTGTTCTCTCTGAATCTCCTACTCTCCAAAATGTTTCCTCTTTTATAGTACTTCAGAAACGAATCAAGACCCATCCAAATGGGTGGAGACATGTCGTCACCTAATCCAGCTGAACAACCACTCTTGAATAAATCACCTTTCCAGGGGATGATCTGATTACAATTTCAAACATACAATACTGAATAGGGATTAGAAGAAGTGGCTACCTTTACAAAATGGGATTAGGATTAAAACATTGCTTTTCTAGGGTCCATACATATGTCAAACCAGCACACCTCCTTTTCCCTTCTCTTCTCCTTCTGGGACACCCACAACACGTATATTTGTGCGCTTGCTGTTGTCATTCAGTTCCCTGAGTCCCTGCTCATATTTTTCCATTCTTTTCCCTGTATTTTCTTTTGCTTGTCAGATTTCAGATGTCCCATCTCCAGTTCACTAATCCTGTCTTCTGCCTCTTGAAATCTGACATTGTAGGTTTCCATTGTTTTTTTCATCTCCTCTGTTGTGCCTTTCATTCCCATAAGTTCCGTGATTTGTTTTTTCAGACTTTCGATTTCTCCTTTTTGTTCATTCCTTGCCTCCTTTATATCCTTCCTCAGTTCATTGATTTGATTTTTTTTTAAACTTTTTATTAATTAAAAAACTTAACAAAAGTACATTAATATATCATTCCATTCTACATATACAATCAGTAATTCTTAATATTATCATATAGTTGCATATTCATCATTTTTTAGAACATTTGCATCGATTTAGAGAAAGAAATAAAAAGACATCAGAAAAAGAAATAAAACAATATTAGAGAAAAAAAGATTATACATACCATACCCCTTACCCCTTGCTTTCATTTATCC
>PVIY010011023.1:0-66539 GCA_004026745.1 Myrmecophaga tridactyla | reverse complement strand
AGTTATGGCATTTCAACCTCACGTAATATCAGCCACCTTTTGATCCATGTTTCAACCAACCATCCAAACAAACTGTTATTATGTTTTCTAACCCCTCGAGCTATAACATTGAATGCAGAATCTCTGCTTAGTAAGCCCATATCAATAAATTCAGCCTAATCCAGCCTTAAATTTGTCCCACCATTATCCCACACCCTTAAAACCCATTGCCACACATATTCCCCTGATTTTGTCTATATAAATTGGAAAACTCACACAGTTCTTCTGGAGTATAACATACCTCCTCATGTGTGATACTCTGTACCTTGTACCTCATCTTTAGGGGTCTGTTGGGACTTTAGAATAGTTATAGGTCTGGATGAAATGAGGGGTGGTGGGAGTGGGTCATGAAAAGAATTAGAAATATCTTCCAAGTCATTTGCTTCAGGACCTTCATTTGCAGTTTCATCTGGTGAAACAGGATTAATCACTCTAGGGCTAATCCCTTCAGGAGGAGGTTTGGTGGCTAACTCCTCAAGGCAGGCTGAGGTGGGGTGGCTATGTCCTCAGGGCAGACTATTACAGGGTTATCTAGAGAAGACTCAGCATGACCTAGGGTTTCAAACTCACCCCTGACATCATTATCATTCCTTATGTCACCATCCCATATTTCAGGGTCCCACTCCTTTCCAATCAATGCCCCCACTTTAACGGCAGACACCATGCAATATTGAGGTTTCAGTTTATGTTGTAAAGTTGCTACTCTAACAATAACATTCTGAGTCTGATTTTCAGAGATCTCAATGTTGCATGGGATCAAGGGGCTACAGGAAATAAGATTTTTCCTTCAAGATACTCATAGAAATATCTACATCTGTCAGACGGCACTTACGCTTCTCTTTTGAAGCCTTAAGCCTATCATTTTCACTCCTTAATGTATCCAGTGTATCTAACAAAAACCAGCCAATATCTCTGTACCTCTTATTTCCACAAAACTCTGTAAAGGTGTCAAAAACAGTATCCCCAAGAGCCTAGCTTCATACAAACAAAGCATTAGGAGAATGGAATGGTAATATTTTGACTATCTCTTTTGCCAACTCACTCCATGGATTGGGAGTGTCATTCTGATTATGGGAATCAGAGTCCTTAGTGCCTTTGAGTCCAGTCAGAGTAGAAAACCATTCACAAAAACCCATTTTTAAGGTTTTGTTTCTTAAGAGCCACTCCTGATACCAAGATGTATTAGTTAGGGTTCTCTAGAGAGACACAATCAACAGAGAACACTCACAAATATAAAATTTATAAAAGTGTCTCACCTGACCATGGGAACGCAGAGTCCAAAATCTGCGGGACAGGCTGTGAAGCCGACGATTCCGATGGAGGGTCTGGACGAACTTCACAGGAGAGTCTCGCCAGCTGAATCAAGAAGAGCCTGTCTCTTCTGAATCCTCCTTAAAAGGCTTCCAGTGATCAGGTTAAGCATTACTAATTTCAGAATACACTCCCCTTGGCTGTGGATGCAGCTGACATGATTATGATTTAATTCTATGAAATGTTCTCATCACAACAGACAGGCCAGCACTTGCTCAACCAGACAAAGAGATACCACCTCTTGGCCAAGTTGACACATGAACTTGACCATGACAAGGGGTTTAAGGCTTTTATGGATTTTAGCAAGGAGTGATGAGGTCATTGCAATTTCAAATAGCAAGTTCTAAGCAGAAAAGGAGGCAATGTTTCATTATCATTTTAATACTGATGGTGCAAGCCAAAAGGAAGGGAGACAAATTATCTTTTCAATAGCAGAGTCCAGGGGATTTGATTTACAAATGAAATTAATTAATGGCTGACTTCTTATCCTTCATTAGCATTAGGGCCTTTGTCCTATCAATTATTTTAAGAAAATGACTAGTTAAAGGAAGCAAAACGCTTGCAATCACAAAAGCACAGGATAAGGGCTTTTACAATCATTTCAGATATTAAGGCAGCTGAATTATAGTTTACGTATTTCAGGTATTTCCTTTTGTCTGCTTCAATATACCAGAAAGCAGAAAGGAATTTCTAAATAATGATTCAGTAATCAAAATCATCCCTTAAATCCTAATTTCTCAGTTACAAGGCTCCTTTCAGTTGCCAAGATAAACTTGGAACTTTAAAAATAAAGCAAGAAGAAACAAGTAGATAAATATTCTTGCCAGGAGCTGAGCTGAACTGCCAGGCATCAAAGTAGTTGAGTGAGACAAAAAGTTAAAAATAAAGTAACTCTCAAGCATTTCATCATTTATTGCACTAGTATAAGCAAGAAGCTAAACAGAGAAAGCAGAAAATGCTTAATGTTCCATTTTTCCCAATGAAATGGCAATGTCTGAGAGCCAGATAGATCAGTGCAGAGGAAGGAATCACTTCACTGTTGAGGAAGCAACAAACAAAAGGCTCCAAGTGTTTTATGGATCCAGAGGTCATGGGGAGAAAAGAGGAATAGACTAGAAGTCAGAGCAGAAAAAAGTATATTCAAGGCCTCTTTCGTCTTTCTGATAAGGAAGTCACAGGAGAGGCACCTGTTATGGTTTCAGTTAAGAGGAATTGATAAGGAGGGCTCTCAATAAAGGAACCTAAGTTAGGAATGCAGATACGCTTAAGTGCATGGCTTACTATTGAGACCTGAGTCCTTTGCTGCAACTCTCTTCAGAGATTGCAATGCATTGGGTGTGTATCAAGTCTGACTTGGAGATGCATCTCACTTCATCTGTTTGTCATGGAAACCCTTAAAATGGCCTTTTGTCAGACCTGAAAGATCACACATAAATTTGTGACCAAGAACCAGAAAGCCAGACTCCCCAGTAGTAGACTTATGCACGTGATTATACTAACAGCTTTGAGGTTTCTTCTGTATCCACTATTTGGGTCATTTTGGGCTTGGTACAAGTTATTGTCTTTTTCCTTCAAACTCTGACAAGTTTAATTCATTCTCTGTATGGCATATCCTGGATCATATTTCTGATATTTTAAACACTGTATTGTGAGACACTGGTTCCTACTTTAAATCCTATGGAAATTGATTAATTTTGTTGACTTGTTTTATCAGGTGATTAACACAATTAGATTCAACCTTTAAAATTAATATTATCTTCTGTGGGTGATGATTCCAACATCTACTCAGATTTCAAAGTCTACTATAATTTTGGGGTCTCACACCTTTCAAGTCCTGTTCAAGGGTTACTCTAGAACTTAATCAGCAACTCATCTTAGGTAGGTTTTCAAGGCTTACTTATGCCTGTTTGGGTTTATACTGTAAATGTGCAGCTTAAGGGTCAGTGAATACACAGGACTGGGTCTCAATTCCTTCAACTCTGTTGACTTGAGGATTTTTTGCACAGACTCTGACTCCAAGTAGTATATTTTCCTAGTTCTTTTTGTCCAAAAAGTGGATTATATTTGAGCTTTGGTCTTCTACAATATAGTGATATTCTTTAAAATTTAGATGGGGGAAGGTAGCTGAAAAGGGGGAAGGAGAGGGGAGAAAGAGAAAGAGACAAAGAGACAGTGAAGGGAGAATAACAACAAAAACAGAAGAAAGAAACACAGGAAAATGTTCCTTGCAAAAGATTGGCATCTATTCCCCATTCCTCTACCTAGAGGGTTGAATTTTCTCTCAGATAGTAGGTTCTTGCACTGCAATCATTGCATTATGACTGTGCAATTCCATGACTGGCATAGGCCTTGGAGCAACATTGAAAGAGAAAAATGAGAAGAAAATGATAATTCTTTGCATACTGTTTCACTAGAGGGGTGATTTTACAATCCTCTGGCCAGCAAAATTGTTTTCTCTTAGAGATTTTGCTAGCTACCACTATTTCTTGTGTTGTCTTTTAATAGAGCCCAAGCTTGGGTCAAAGCTGGTTAATAGAGGAGTGATAAAAGCCCCAGAAAATACATTTCTGTAATATTGGTCAATTCCTCACTTCTGAATTTCCTTCCCAATCCATCAGCTATAATTTAGTGTTTGGAAGTCTCATATGTTACCTATTATTTTTTTTGGTCCAGAGTTTGATATAATGGTCCTAACTATGGACCTTAACAGAAGACTTTCTAATTATGTTTAAAAATAGTAATACACAGACACACAAAATGTACATTTGTTAAACCAAAGAGTCAATATGTGTCATAATTAACAATGAGGAAAATCTCCACTCAACAATGGCAGAAGAGATTTTTTTCAAATGTAAGATTCTTTATAATCATGGAGACTGCAATCCTACAGTATATTTTCTTTGACCACAACACAATAAAATTAGGTATCAACAAATAAAATATATCTTCAACTCCCTGAATATTTATCCATTTGTGTGTTAGTTTTCAATTTTTAGTTGCAATCAATGCAATTAAAAAATAACTTGGAATCAATTAAACCAAAAACTTATCCTTTGAAAAAAAATAAATGAAATTCATATATATATATTTAGTGAAACTGATGAAGAATCAAAGGAAAACATAAGTCAGCAATTTCAGGAATGAAAAAGAGACATCTTTGGATAGATATTAAAATAATAAAATAATTTTATGAATAATGTTATCCCTATAAATTCAACAACTTGGATTAAAGAAACACATTTTTGGAAAGACTCAAATTACACAGCTGCCACAAGATGAATTAGACAATCTGAACTATATTTTTAAAATCAGATTAACTCATTTTAAAAATTTTCCTGCAAGGAAAACTTAAAGCCATATTGGTTATACTAATGAAGTCTGCCAAAAGTTTAAGAACAAATTAATATCTCATTGTGGGGATTTTGATTAGTATTTTTTAATGACTAATGATATTCTTTGGAGAAATGTCTACTTACAGTCTTCGCTTATTTTTAATTAGGTTGTCTTTCTATTATTGAGTTGTAAGAGCTCTTTAT
Source organism: Myrmecophaga tridactyla (assembly GCA_004026745.1). Classification (NCBI taxonomy): domain Eukaryota; kingdom Metazoa; phylum Chordata; class Mammalia; order Pilosa; family Myrmecophagidae; genus Myrmecophaga; species Myrmecophaga tridactyla. The sequence continues at coordinate 61,653 of PVIY010011023.1, read as the reverse complement.
ATATTTTGATGAGCTTCCATCCATTGGGATAGTTAGTATTTAAAAGATGAATAGTCACAAGTGTTGTTGAAGATGTGGAGAAATTGGGACCTTCATACATTGTTGATAGGATTGTAAAATAGTGCAACTATTTTGGAAAACATTTTAGCAACATCTCAAAATATTAAACATAGAGTTATCATACAACCTAACAATTCCACCCTTAGGTGTATACCAAAGAGAATTGAAACATGTCCACACTAAAATGAATTCACAAATTTTCATAACAGTATGAATCATAATAGCCCCAAAATGGAAATAACACAAATGTCCATCACCTGATAAATGATTAAACAAAATGTAGTGTACCCTTACAATGTGTCATGATCAGGTTCATGTGTCAGCTTGGCCAAGTGGTGGTACTTATTTGTCTGGTTGGGCAAGTACTGGCCTATCTGTTGCTATGAAGACATTTCATAGAATTAAATCATGATCACATCAGCTGCATCCACAGCTGATTCTATTTGTAATCAGCCAAGTGAAGTGTCTTCTGCAAAAAAAACAGTGATGTTCAATCTGATCAATGGAAGCCTTTTAAGGAGGATTCAGAAGAGACAGCCTCCCTTCCTGCTTTGGATAGTAAGCCTTTCCTGTGGCGTTTGTCCAGACCCTTCATCAGAATCATCAGCATCACAGCCTGCCCTGCGGATTTTGGACTTTACATTCCCATGGTTATGTGAAACACTTTTATAGATTTTATATTTACAAATATTTTCTGTTGATTCTGTTTCTCTAGAGAACCCTAACTAATACAACAATGGAATATTGTTCCACAATGGAAAGGAATAAAGTTCTGATACTTGCTATAATATGGGTGAAATATGAAAACATTATGCTAAATGAAAGAAGTTAATCACAAAAGATAACATATTGTATGATTCCACTTATTTGAAATGTCCAGAATAGGCACATTCATAGAAATTGAAAATAAAGTACAGTTGCCAGGGGTTGTGGGATGGCAATGGGGAATTAGTGCCAATGATGGGATTTCTTTCTATGTGATGAATATGTTCTGAAATTAGATAGTGGTGATGGTTGTACAACCCTGTGAATATACTAAAAATCACTGAACCATTTTAAAATGGTTCAATGGATGGTAAGTTAATTATCTGTCAATAAAGCTGTTATAAAAAATAAAAAAGAACAAATTAATAGAAATTTTGTACATAATCTCTAAGGAAATAAAGGAAGAGCAAACACATTCCAAAATATCTCATGAATTCCCAAAGTTCCTGATACAAACTACAAAGAAAATTATATGCAATAATGTAAATCTATAGTCAAATATCTATCATGAATTTAGATTCAAGAATTTTTCTCAAAATATGTAAAATGAGCCATAAAGTTATAAATACAATAGCCAATCATGATCAGGATTGGCTATTATCAGGAAATCTAATGTTGAGTTAATACACAAAATAAATATTTCATATTCACAAAAAAGGATCAAAAAAGAAAAACATATAATACTGTCTGTAATTTTAAAAAGCTATTCAGCAACATTCAATGCCCATTCATAAAATAAACTGTCAGTAAATTTTAATAAAAGTGTTTCCTTGATAAAATTCATGGATGGAAAATTTTCCTAATGGTGAAAGATGAAATGCTTTTCCCCCTAAGATCAATAAAACTGGAAATTTTTCCTTCTCCAAATCTATTCAGTATCATATTAGAAGTATCAGACAGAGGAATACGGTATAACAAAGATTAAATGAAATAGAGATTAGAAAGAAATGAGTAAACTGTTCTTACTCAAAGAGCCCACATGACAGTGCATTGAAAGATTAAAATAAAATTCCCAAAAGAATAAAAACAACTAGAACTAAAAGGTAGATTTATAAAAGCAATTGGATACCAAGCCAATAAACATTAAATTTACTGTGTTTCCACAAAGTAGCAAAGAACAACTGGAAATGTAATATAAACATCCAGTATATAATGATTGACTAAAAAGCAAGAATTAATTATGGATAAATTTAATGAAGAATTTGCAAGATCTTAAAAATAAAACACTGCTAAAGAAACATTTTTAAAAAACATTAGTGGTTTAGGTTATTTTATGTTGTTAGATTGGAAAACTCAATAGTGGATTATGTCATTTCTCCCCAGTTGCTCTATAGATTCAATACAATCCCAAAAGAAGCTCAAGTGAATTTCTGTAGAAATTATCAAGTTGATGCCAAACTTTATATGGACATGCAAAGGATAACAAATAGACAAAACAATTTTTAAAAAGAATAAGGAGTTACAGAACCTAATTTTAAGACTTATGGAAAAGCTACAGTAACTAGGACATTTTGGTCACAGAAAAAGGATAGGTGCACAGACCATTAAAACAGAATAAATATTCCATAAACTTTCCCAGACACATTTAAACAAAAATATTTAACAAAACTGTAATGGAAATTCAATGGTAAACTTTCAGTCTTTTTAACAAATTTTCCTGGAATTTCTGGGTATTCATATTGGAAAGAAAAGATCATTAACTCATACCATGTTACACAAATATTAACTTGAAATTTATTTGAAAGCACTTAAAATTTACTTAAAAGTTAACTGAATTATACTAAACGGAAACACTAAAAATATAAAATTATTGAGAAACAAGCTTGGAAATATTTTTGTAATCCTCAAGTAGAAGATGTTTCCCTAGACTGGACATAAACTCCACTAACATTAAAAACTTCAAACAAACTGATAAATTTGACTCTATCAAAAAGCTTTTAAAAATCTGTTCTTCAAAATATTTCAGTGAAAAATGTGAAAAATTTCACAATACATATATCTGACAAAGAATTTATACCCAGACTATATGTAGGGCTGTTATAGTTATATTGAAAGACTAAACCAATTTAAAAATGAACAATATATTTGGACTTAACAAAGATTCTATATGAATGTAACAAAGATTCTATGTGAATGTTCACTTAACATATGAAAAGATTGTCAATGTCATTACTCAACAGGGAAATACAAATTAAATCTCAGGAATGATTACTACCTAACTCCTAAAACTGCTAAAATTGAAAAGATTTCCGCTATCAATTGCTATCAAGGTTATCAAACAATCTTAACTCCCATTCATTGCTGGTGAATGATGGAAAACAAATGTAAAAATAAATTTGAAAATAATTTTTCCATTCCTTATATAATGAAATAGCTACTCAATAGTCAACAAAATTCATTCTTAGACATTTGCATAAGACAAAAATTGTGTCCTAGATAAAACATAGGACTGTACAACTCAGTGAACCCTAGGTAACATTACAATTATAACATTTTTTCAACAATTGTAACAAAGGTACGATGCAATGCAAAGTGTTTATAATGGAGGTGCAGTATATGGGAACATTACATTTTTAACATGATTTTTTCTGTAAGCCCACAACTTTTCTAATTAGCAAAATTAAAGTTCCGAGGAAGCATATGCCAATACAAAGACATATAAGAGTGTACATAACAACTTAATTCAGACTACTCCAAAACTGAAAACAACTGAAATGTCTATCAAAGGTAAAATAGAAAAAAAAGAATTGGCAATATATCCACAAAATGAGCAGTATTAATTCAGCAATTTTGAGAAATAACTACTGGCACACACACCAAGATGGATGAATCTCAAAAACGTGTAGCTTGCTTAGCTTTCATAAGAATTTCTTTTCACTTTTCTCTTCATGGCTGATCAGAATAAAATAGGTTTAACTTATTTGTTCCAAGTTAAACACTAATCTGTTACAACTTAAGAACATTCTTTAATTGATTGGGTAATTGATTTCATGTGTATTACTTATTGGCTTTATGTGATGGATAAATAGCAGAGTAATGTAGAAGTTACATGACTAGCACTAGGATTATTAAAAAAAAATCTTCCCCAAACTCTCTTGTAACATGCTTTCAATACCCGAGTCATTTACTTTTATGAGTACATAATAGTGTGGCAGATATTTCTGCTTCCTTTTCCAGAGTCACTGTGCTTTCCTTTACCCTTGTCCTTTCTCTTGGAGACCAATTTGTTGAACTAAATCAATAAACTTCCTTTTTCTCTGTCTTCATCTTGATGGCAGACAATGTGAAGCCCCAGCATGAAGGAGGTAGTGATTTTAGTAACCAAGAAGATGTGCCGAATGGGGTGAATATATGTGCATTTGTATAATATATACATAACATTCACACACTGGATCATTAAGATGATTGAATTCCCATGTCCTGAGGCAGGATGACAGTCTTAGATGCTTTTCAACCTGGACAGGTTCCCAGGGATACAAATTAAATTAAAATAAAAATATCAAATGCTCTATCAAAAGGACCAAGAGTGGAGAGGGAGTTTGGATGTTAATGGTGCAAAATTATTAAAGATCATCTTGAGCTTCTTCAAAATATTGTCTGTGACTGACATGGGTTTCTCTCTCCATTTCTGAATTACCTGATGGAATAGGTATATTAGGCCCATCCCATTCTATTTTTCCATTACCTAGCTTTAAACCATGACTGATTTCAAATAATATGTTGCCAAGCAAAATTGGATTGCATACCTAATACCTTATTTATGAAACTCACTGTTGCTTAATTGACACAATATAATATAAACTAAATTTCCCATAAAAGGTATACTTATTTTCCTTTTGAAATTGGGCTTAAACTTATACATACATGCATGTATTAATGCATACATATTAACTAATGCACATATATATTAATGCATGTACATAAGGATATATCTCTATATATGTGTTCATAAATATATACATATATATATATATATATATACACACGCACCATTTTAGGCATATCATTTTCTAAAATTATCTATATTTTATGCTAAAGCAAGTTAAAAAATTGATGTGAACACATTTTGTCATTGTTTTTCAGTATTTATCTACTAAAACTCTTGTTGTATTAAGAAAAAATGCATATATTCTAGGAAATAAAGAAATGGAAAGTGTTCTTACAGATAATATAGAATAATATAAAATATATTTTCAAGATGAAATATGTTCAAAATATGGAATATTTTTTGTGTAAATTTGTTAAGAAATGCCAAAGTTTCATAGCAGAAATTAAAAAGTAAACAATGTAAAGCAACTAATGTGAAAATTTAAGAAAACATCATACTTACCCAATGTCATTACCTACCTTGGGTGTATGTACATAAACTATAAACAAATATACACAGCCAAATGAAAGAATTAGCATTTAGATTTTCTGGATATGATTTGTTTAAACTTACACAGTATTTCCTAAAACTATCTTTCATTTCATGAGCTATTCAGTTTTATTCAGAATATTGGTACAAAATTCATCAGTCTAAGGAAAAAGAAGAATAATCAAATATAATTCATGTAAAATAACATCAAGTAAACTTTGTTGAGTTCTTATCAGAAATCAGGAATTATTTCATATGTGCATGACACAATATCACGAGTAGGGTAACATAGTGATTATGAACCAAATGTCTTGAATTTAGACTGACTCTACCCCATTACATATGCAAAATTAAATGACTGAGAGCTACAAAATGTCAAACACCACCTTTGAGCTTAAGACATATCAGTGAATAAAAGTGACACAAATGTTGACACTTATGGAATATCCATTGTAGCCACAATAAGAGTTGTATGATCTTGTCAAAATTATTTGAACTTTTTATCCCATTGTTCCAAATTTGTGGCATGGGGATGGTAAAGGTAACAACTCTATAGAGCCCATTTGAAAAATCTTAGAATAGTTCCTGGTACCCATTAAATGCTTAGTAAGTATTAACTATTATCATTGAAGAATGCTAAATGGCAGCTTTTAAAATATTTTTTGGTAGCAATTAAATTTTACAGATGAAAATAAGGTGCAATTTTTAATTAATATTATTTTAATTAATATTAAAGAAGGCACTGTTATTTCTATGTTAATCATAATAGCTAAGAGTTTTAAATTTATTAGAAATACTTGTAAATCAAATAAAGTAAAAAGATCATTTTCACTCCTCATAAGACTTTCACCAGAATTCTATACTCAGTGTCTAAACTGGACTCTGTGATTAGAGAAGGATTTAAATAGTCTGATAACCACAAACTGAAAATCTTCAAAGATGATTCAATAACAGAAAATATAACTGATGAAAAAAAACTAGTAGGTTGAACTAATTGAATTTTTTAAGACAAGGTTGCTTTAATAAACTCATTCAATGGAAATATTAAATTGTTTCCCATGAACTACAATGAAAAACTCTGGACATTACATTTAAAACAGATACAAAAACAGCACTAAATGGTGAAGAAAAGGAAGCAGACTCAAGGAGGTTGGGATCCAAGAAACAATAAAAATGAATTCCCTGAATATTCTTTTTTCCTTACACACAAGTTTGGAACATAAATAGTTGGCAACCCAGAAGCACCAGTGGATGAAGGTAAAAATAAAAGCCCCCACAAAAAGCTGATCTCTCTAGCTGAGGGACCAAGGAAAGGCTAGAAAAATGAGAGAAAACAACTGCTGTACTCCAACCAAACAACACTGAAAAATTCTGATCCAACCTCTACCCATGCCATCAAAGATCAGGTGTGAAGCCAAATAAGCACTCCAGCCATCTATGCACATCACAGGGGTAATATCAGGCATGGCCTGATGGGGATCTGGGTCTACCAGGGCTTCTGAGCCCTAATAACCTCCTTTCCCCCATTCTGGCCATGTAAGTGGAGAAAACATGGAGAACCTAGATCTTTCCCCCTTCCCAATAGAAATCTTGGTGTCCTTTCCCCCTCCAGGCAGGAGTGGAGTCAGATGTGGTCTAGCAGAGATTTAAGACTTTCACCACAATCCAGCATTCTCTACTCACTCTTTTCCCTGTGGTGTACTAGTGGAGGTCACTCAAAGATCAGTAAGGAGACACTATTGCATTTCTCAGCAGAGGAGACATTAGTGGAGGCCTAGTAGGGAGCTAAAACATCTACATCATCCCAACTGAGAAAAGGAACATCCTCTATCCTCATGTGTCATCAGAAAACTAGTGAAGAACCTGGAGTTATATTTCCAGTTGACAATATCAAGGTAGAGTCCCTCCCCATGCCAACACCATATCAGAAGATACCAGCCCAAACAGAACATCTACGTATGATTAAGAGACTCATAATACAATACTCAAAATGTCCCAGTATCAAACAAGGAGCAGTTCTATCAAGAATCTAGAAAACTGAAACTAAATAAAGATAATCAAGAGATGCTAGCATAAGGATGGCAGAGATTTGTATTATTTCACAAAATTTATGTCAGCCATCATAAAAAATGACAATGAAAAAATTATGAACATGCTTGGAACAAATGGATATATATATAAGCTCTCAGAAAAGAATTAAAAAGCCTTAGCAAATAAAAGATATTAAGAAGAACCAAATGTAAATTTTAGAGCAAAATACAATATTTAAAAAAAGTATAAAGTCTCAATATCAAAATGAAGGAGATATAGGAAAGAACAAGTGAAATGAATACAGAACAATATAAATTATCCATCCTTAACAACAAATAGAAACAGAAACCCATCAGACTATAACAGAAAATCTAACATTTCTGTCATTGGAGTCCTAGAGGGGTAGAAAAGAGAGGGGCTGGGACAGTAATTGATTAAATTATGGTGAAACTTCAGGAATTTGGAAAAAAACATAAGCCTATAGGTTCAAATCCCTGAGTTGAACCTCAAACAGGATAAAACCAAACAAATCCACACAAGACACATCATCATTAAATCTCTGAAATGAAAGACAAAGATTTTGAAAGCAGCAATGGGAAATGGCATCTAATATATGGAGGGATACCAATTTGAATGACAGTGGATTTCTTGCTTAGAGGTAAAGCTAACTAAAGTTGCATCACTTATACACTGTAAACTACAACACAGTAATGAAAGTAATTAATGAAGATTTAAATAAATGGAATATATAGTGTTCATCAATTATCCACCAACTGCTGTACATGCTTAATGCAAATCCTATCAAAATCACAGAAAATCTTTTTTAGATATCAACAATATCATTTTTAAGTATATGTGGAAAAACACAGAACTATAATAGTCAAGTTGTTTTGGAATAAAAAAATAAGGCAGAAGAAATCACATTCCAAGACTTAATTTATAAATAAATGGTGGAGAAACAGGCATATCAATCAACAGAACAGAAGTAGAGAAACCAGAATTGTCAACAAACATAGCCCACTCCTCTCGGACAAGACATTCAATGGAAGAAGGATACATTTTTCAACCAAAGTTAACTGACACAGGTAAAAGAATGGTTTTCAACACAAAGCACAAATCTTATACAAAAGGTAACTCAAAATGCACCAATGACATGCATGTAAAATGGAAAACTTTCAAACTTAAAAAAGGAATAAAATTTTGGGAACATATGACAAGAATGAGAGGCTGTATACTTGACATTAAAAGCATGATCTATAAAAATGTATTAGATTTTCAAATGTTTACTGCATCAATCAAAATGTTTTTACGTTTATTCTACTAATGTGGAGCATTATATTGATTTTCTTATGTTCAACCATCCTTGCATTCCAGAGATATATCTTACTTGCTCAAGGTTTATAATTGTTTTTAAATACTGTTGAATTTCATATGCTAGTTTTGTTTCACAAATTTCCAAATTTAATCACAGTGGTAGTTTTCTTTAATTTTCTTGGAAAACTTCATCTTCCATTTGTGGTATAAGAATAATGCTGTCCTCATATTTGACTTAGAAAATTCCCTCCTATTTAGCATTTTGGAAAAGTTAGAGAAGGATTGGTGTAAAGTTTTTAAAAATGTTTGGTGGAATTCACTGAGTTAATCACTTTAATCTGATATACCAGATCTTCTATTTCTTACTGAGGGAATTTTGGTAATGTGTGTTTCTAGGAATTTTCATCTACATTAACTAATTTTTGCATCTACACTAACTTATTCATGAACAATCACAGTATTCAGTTGTAATCCTTTTTATTTCTATTAAGTAAGTAGTAATATATCCACTTTCACTTCTCATTTTGGTTGTATGCAAATCTTTCTTTTTTTCTTTGCTATTCTGGATAAATATTTGTCAATTATGCTGACAAACATAAGAACCACTTTTAAGTTTTGTTGATTTTATACTGTTTTATTATTCGCTCTTTTGCTTCTCTCTATTCTCATCTCTATTGTTTCATTTTGTGTTGTTGTTGCTACTAACTTTGGGATTATATTTTCCTTCCTTTACTAGTTAGTTCCTTAAGGTATAAATTTAGGTATTTGACTTGAGATATTTTTTCTTTTTATCATAGCCACCTACAGCCATAAATATCTCTCTGACAACTGCTTTCACTACATCCCAAAAGTTTTGGTAAGCTATGTTCCCACTTTGATTTGCCTCAAACTATTTTCTAATTTTCCTAGTGATTTGTTTTCTGGATAATTGACTTTTTAAATGTGTGCCATTTAATTTCCATATATTTGTGGATTTTTCAGTTTTCTTTCTGTAATTGATGTCTCTCTTCATTCCAATATAGTTGGAATATATGACTGTCAAGATTTTTTTTATTTTTGAGATTTATTTTGTGACCTAACAAATGGTCTTTCCTGGAAAATGTTCATGTTCACCTGAGAAGGGTGTACATTCATTTGTTGTTTAGTGGAAGAGTATGTAAATTTCTATTAGATCTAATTATTTTACAGTGTTATTAAAATCTTTCATTTCTTTTTAATCTTGTGCTCTATTGAATATTGAAAATGGGATATGGAAATCTCCAACTATTAATGTCGAATTGATTATTTCTCCTATAGTTCTGTCAATTGTTCTTTACATATTTTTTGGCTCTGTTATTTGCTGCATATTGGTATACATTTGCTATATCTTCCTGATGAATTTACCTTTTTATCAATTCATAGTAACCTTTTAGTCTCTTCTAACAACTTTTGACTTTCAGGCTACTTTGTTTTGATTACTATTTGCATGGAATATCTTCTTTCTTTAACATTCAACCTATTCTTGTCTTTTGATCTAAAGTGAGTCTCTTGTGGACAGTATATATTTTGATCATGCTTTCTTATTTATCCAGTCTGCCAAGTCCTGTCTTTTGATAGTTGGTTTAATCAATTTATATTTAAGGCAATTATTAAGGAAGGATTTATTTCTACCAATTTTTATTTGTTTTCTGTATATCTTATACTGTTCTGTTCCTCATTATTATTTCCTGACTGCAAAGGTAAATACCATGCAATTTGTTGGCTTCAACAATGGAAATTTATTGACCCATGGTTTTGAGGCTAGGCGAAGTCCAAAATCAAAGTACTATTAAATTAATGTTTTTTTTTCAAGAAGACTGTGGCATCCTGGGGTTGGTTTCAAGTGATCCTTGGTCCTTGCCTTTTCTTTCATATGGCAATGCACATGGCAGCCTATCTTGGCACCTCTCTTTGCTTCCATGTTCCACTGAGTTTCCAGGTCTGGAAGCTCCTTCTGGATTTTCACTCTTGACTTTTATGCTGTTATAAAGGACTCCAGAAATCCAGATCAAAGCCCAACTTGATTCATTTGCTTAGATCTTGAAAGAATCTTATTTACAAAGGATCCAATGCCACAGAAATGGGTCAAGTTTCAGAACATGTTTTTTGGGCTACAAAGCTCCAAATCACCATACTCATTTGTCATACCTGCTGTCTTTTGTGTTTGACTCTTTGGTGGTACACAGCTTTGAATCCTTTATTATTTCATTCTCTGAATATCTTTTTAGGTATTTTCTTAGCAGCTACCATGGAGAGAACTACTCTCATATTACATGTTTAAGGTAATTGATAATTGATTTAAAGGCTTTAGCTGGTAAGTCCAATGTTTGTTCTTCCTCAGGGCCTATGTCTATGAATTGCTTCTGTAATTAGGCATTACTTCCTTGTTTTTTGCCTGCTTCAAAATATTTTTGGAAAATTAGACACTTTGCATATTATAATGTAGTAACTCTGGACATTAGTTTCTTCCTTCTCCCAACATTTGTTTTTGTTGTTTGCTGTGGGCTATACCAGTTGCTTATTTGGTTACATCATAAATATTTTTAGTTATAAAGTAACTTTATAAATAAAAATAGTTATAAGTATAACATCTATATCACTTGTTATGGGTGGGCTCTGAAGTCTTTGTGCCTTTCATTTTTTTAGTTAGTGCTTACACAGAGATTTCCTTGAATGACAAGAGCCATATCAAGCAAACAAACAAATAAACTAAAAGGAAATGAAAGGAAAACAACAAAAAAAGAAAAAAGAGAAAAAAAAATCTCTCAGTTTTTGCCGATTGGCTTTGTTTTGGAGCATTCCTTCAATGCTTGTCCAAATGTTTCACAACTCTACTTTAGCCTTTACTTCCTGATTGTAATTGATTTTAGAGATTAGCTAGCAGTAAATGTTTAGGGCTTTTCTATGTTTTCTGGGCTTGCATCCTCCTCTGGCATGCCCATGGCTTCTAAATTCCTCAGTACTCATAAGGAATTTTGAATGTCCTGATTTATCAAAGAAAATCTCTCCCTGCTTTTCCTCCCATGGTTTTGGTGTTCTTTCTTCTGCTTCAACCTTAACATTTTTCCCAGGCACAGCAGGATTTTCATTTGTTTCATGGAGCTTTCAAGGAATACCTACTGCTTTTCTTTACTGGGTGAGTTCCAAGTTAGGTGAGACAAAAATGAGTATTTTGTGTTAGTCCTTCAAGCAACCACAAGGCAGATTAAAGCAAACCAAAATAATTATGTGGTTAAAAGCTCTGCTAGATTCTCTTTGGGACTAGGGATTATAGTTCTGGGTATGTGGGCTGCCACTTTCAGACCAATGTCATGTTGGAGAGTAGAGTGGAGCAATGGTAAATGAATATGCCACAAAGATTTTCTAACATTTTTAAGTTGACTTTTACTTTGTTTAACATTTACTTGTTTACTGTAAACCTTTAACTTTTTCCAGAGCTCTTACAACATTGATTTTCATGATTTTGCTTGACATTTTTCTTGTTTCAATGGAGGGACAAGCCTTTGGAACTACCTGCTGTGCCATTGTCATTGACATCTGTGGCTGGTCTTTTTAAATGCAGTAGTTATGCTTCCATAATTTGTGCCAGGAAAAGTATTGGAATCAGAAGCAACACAAATTAGCATGTATCTATTTGCCATGAATGTAGTTTCTGTTTTTAGGACCTATATTTATAGCGGTCCTTCAGTCAAGCAGAGAACTACAGCAATAATTCATTTCCACTTAGAGCCAATGGCAACATTCAGCTTTCCTTGCTGTCTTTTTTATAATGTGAATAGTCAGAGCATGATCAGGAACCACACATGGTAATAAGAAGAGGATTTTGAAACAGATAAACAACTACCTACCTCACAGCCCTCTGGCTCTGGGGAAAGTGAGAAATTTGTGAGATTCCTGTGGATGAGATGAAATAACTGTATCCTGTAGAAAGCTGAAACTCTCAGGAAATTAACCGTGGTAGGCCAATAATGGTGAAACTATTCAAAAGGCCTAACTGATTGACGTACCGTGGTTTTCCTAAGTAGGTATTTATGATTCTAATGATATCAAATGGGAATTACTTTTAAAAGGATGAGAATTTAGAAAGTAGAGAAAACAAGCCAATTAGGTTGAGTACTCTATATAAATATTCTTTTAAATGCTAAGCTTATATTTTGGTTGACCTTTGATCCAGTCCTTCTGCTATTGTCTCTGATTTTCATTGTAGAGATTTTGATGATGATAATAATGATTTATTCCTTATTAAAGCTTTAGTAACAAAGAACCATCACTTTATCACTTAAATGACCAAAACAGACTTCTATTCTTATAAAATTCCTGAGAAAGCCGATCCTACTATCTAATCTGGTTACATTCACACTTATGACTTTGTTCATTCAATCTGAATTGGCACAAATTAAATTATTTTCCTCTTGATCACAGGAAATAGGAAACAACTGGTTGACATCTTCTGTTTTGTGATGTTAAGGTTGAAATTTGTTAGGCAGTCACTTAATGGAACAGAATCATAAAGACAAGATACTTTGAAAATTCATTGATACTTTTCAAGTCAATATCGAAATTAATTTCAGAAAGATATGTTAGTATTTTTTGGAATGATGCTCCCAAACCTCATTGGTTTAACATTGTAAAACCTCAATATTACAACATGATTGCTAGGAAATAATGATAAACTTACTACATTGAATGCATCATAATATCTAGCTTTACTATATTTTTAAGTTAGTATTTTTGTGTATTTATCTGCTCCTTAATGATTTAATAACCATTTCCTTATTCACAACAACACAGAGATCAAGTCACTTAGAAAATTACTTTCTCTCTCTCTCTCTCTTTCTTTCTTTCAATTTTGGTTCTATGTTTTTGAATGATAGGCTTTATTTTCAAGTACAAAAAAAGACTAACAGTAATTGATACCAGTTTCAAATTTATTTAATAATCATTAAATAAAGTTACTTGGTTCTAGTCATAATAGTAAACTCCTTACAAGTATTAACTCATTCAATCCTCATTAAAAAAAAACTATGAGGTAGGTAGCATTATTGTCTTTATTTTATAGTTAAAAAAAACAGAGAAGGGAGATATTAAGTAATTTTTTCTGGCTTTTTTCTGTAAAAAAAGGATGCATGTACCCTCAAAAAGCCATGTTTTAATCCCAATCCCATTTTGTAAAGGCAGCCATTTCTTTCTAATACCTATTCAGTACTGTATGTTTGAATCTGTAATTAGATCATCTCCCTGGTGATGTGACTCAATCAAGAGTGGTTGTTAAACTGGATTAGGTGTAGGCATGTCTCCACCCATTCGGGTGGGTCTTGATTACTGGAATCCTATAAAAGAGGAACATTTTGGAGAATGTGAGGCATTCAGAGATTCTGAGAGAGCAGAATGACATAGCCACAAGAAGCAGAGTCCACCAGCCAGCGACCTTGGGAAATGAAGAAGGAAAATACCTCCCAGGGCAGCTTCAGGAGAGGAAGTTAGCAGATAATGCCGGGGTTGAACCAGGGTCTCCGGGATGGACCCAAAATTTTTATGTAAGCAATTTAAAATTTTAGCCTTTGATCTTCACCTCCAAAACTCAATAAATTTCCCATAAACTTTTAAATTTCTCCTCCCTCTATCTTCCACTCTTATTATCTTTCCCATCAATTTAGTTGAAAAGTTCATTAAAAACTCATTTATGTCACCTTGGTATATTTTCCCAACTCCTGTGTCTTCCAAGATGCTTCCTCAGGTGGGATTAAAACAGCAATGGTGAATTTCATGACATTATAATAGTTTTTACTTCCTAATGATGCCATATGTCCCATACAAGAATGAAATCAACCCTGGGACATGGTCATGAAATAGTTTTCTCTGAATTTCTAAACGGAAGTAGTGTAGATTCCTAAACACAGTGATGGTTATGAGAGAAATGGGGTTAACTATGGGGGCATTACAAGAGCTAGAATTTCAGACAAGGATTGCAAGAGCAATAGGAATCATGGACCTTCTGCAAATGTGTGAGTTACATAATAGATATATGGAACTAGTTTATGTTCCACTCCACCTGCAATAATGACAATCATTAAACTAGAAAATGGGATGATTTTGATAGTACAATTTTCTATCCCACGATTCAGAATTTAGATTCATATGACACTGGAGAACAGTCAAAATAAAAATCATGCCAATGACAATATTCAGAGATGATGCATTCACCAGGAAACATTATTTTTGACATACCTTTTGAGCAAAGCCAAAAATATTGTATAATTAAAGACAGAAAGATGACAAAATAGAATTGATCCAGATTACTAGAATTTAGTTTACTATCAAAAGAAAATTAAGGAGTGAAATTGCTATGAATTATAAGGCTATAAATGGACATGGCTCCAGAGTGCCTTACTTCTTCCTAAGTTAAACCAAATCTGTGTTTGGCAGCTTTAGTGGCTTCAGTGAAATGAAAACTCACATGACTTATTGAAGCTCATGATAGCACCTTAATTTTATATCATTACGGACTCATGAGACACAAGTGGGTTGGAGTGAAAAAATGTAAAGAAGAGGGATAAGGAAATACCTTTCTAACTATTAGTAGTCCATATTCACATTTGTATTGGTTCCTGTGCCAAAACGTGTCCATATTCCTACCACACTTTTTAAGAGAAAATTTGTAATAAAAGGTCTCAGTATGCTATTTAAAAAATTTGTATTCATTGTGGCCAGGAATAGTAAATTACAACACACAAGATATTCATGCCTGAATATTTTATAAGACTAATCAGTTGATTCTCAGTATACTTTTATTATTATTATTATTTTCATATGGGCAGGAACTGGGAATCGAACCTGGGTCTCTAGCATGGCAGGCAAGAACTCTGCCTGCTGAATCACCATGGCTCACCCTTCAACATACTTTTTAAGCATTTTCCAAAGGATCAGATTTCTATGCATGCTGTTTTATATTTATCAGTGTCATTCCAATATTCAATCATTTGGGGTTTGAGAACACAAAATGGCAGGTATAAATTTAAAATATTACTAATAATACATTACAATATCTGGGCTGGCCAAATGTTGTATAATGAAATATGAGCAATATCTTTATTATTCTTGATGCTCTCCTACATCACATAAATGTTTTCATCTTGACTGAAAATTAATATTTTATTTGACAAGTATCAATATAATATATTTGTTTATTGGGTGGGATGAGACCAACAATTCAAGCTGGAAATAATATTTATTTTATTGGAAGAAATTGTACTAGTTAATAAAGTCTATCATTTAAGCAGATACATAATCAGATTGTTCAAGTACCTGCAGTATTCTGCAGTAATTCTGAAAAGCACTTTATTTTTAAATTAAGTGTTTTATTAATCCAACATATAAACTATTCTACAAATTACTTATCTGATGGCTTAGGGATATGAACTAAAAAAGAAAATAGCACTATATAACCTATTTTATATCTTTTTTATCATGAAAATGCATTAATTACTTTTTTATGGTAACATCAGTTTTGGGCCAAGGCTTATTCTTAGTTATCCTCAAAATTCAGTTGCATAGAAAAGCTTTTACTGTGTTTTTTAGAGGTGAAACTTGTTTTCCTTTAAATTTAAGTATTTTTATTAAGATATCTTCACAAACCATACAACCCACCCAAAGTATACAATCATTGACTCACAATATCATCACATAATTGTGTATTCATCACCTTGATGATTTTTACAACATTTGCATTACTCCAGAAAAAGAAGAACTCTGTTATGATGGTTAGGTTCCTGTGCCAACTTGGTTTGGTGATGGTGCCAAGTTGCCTAGTCAAGCAAGCACTAACTGCTACTGTAAGGACACTTCATGAACTTAAAATACCAATCATCTTATTGCACCTATGGCTGATTGCATCTACTATCAACTAAGGGGAGTATCTTCCACAATGAGAGATACTTAATCCAACCAGTTGACAGCTTTGAAGTAAGAAGGACTTTGAAGCTGACATTCCAGTTCTCTAGTGTGGTATGGTGGGGAAGGTGTCTTGTTTTTTTTTTTTTAACCATTCTGCAAGAACAGCATAAGGAAGTTTTAGCAGCACAAGTACATACATGGAAGATGCAGCAATGGCAAAAAGAATTGGAAACCCAGGTCTGAGCCCTGGAAGAGGAAAGGGCAATGCTGGGGCCACCTGAAACAGAGGGAGTTGGGAGTGAGTTGGTGCCATTCCAGGCAAGTATTTTCCCCATATTTCATGCCTGCCCCATAGTTAAACAACATGTTGAGCATGAGGGCCCCCCAGGGGTCCACTGACAGAAGACATACACGGCATACTCTCCAGAGGGACTCTGCAATCTCACAAAACATATACAGCAAAAACCCAGTGAAACAATCCCACAGCATGGCTGTCACACCTGTGGGACAAAGGCACTGACAGCCTGGAACTCTTAGTAACAGAAATGGCACAGCTAAGCTCTATAACTACCCATACATCCCTATGAGAGCATATAGAAAGCAGCCAATGATCAGCACAAATAAATCATTTGTTGATCAACTGGCTACTGAGTCTGGCCTTACAGGTCTGGCAAACTCTGGGTAAACTCCCAGAGAATGTAAGTAGGTGGACTATGTATAAGGATTTCATCAAATCATCCAGGAAATGGGGATGCAGCAGATGATGTCCCAGGTCTGGTATAGAACCCCTGCTGATAAGCCATTCACCACCATATGAGGGACATGATTTTGACCACAGCACCTCCAGGTTCCTTTGGTGCTTTGGCTGTGTTTCTGGCCCTTTACGTGGACCATAGTGTGCATGAAGAAACCAGAGCCATGGCATAGTTGGGGGATGTGGAAGTGTGTAAACAAGAAAAAGGGGTGCACACAGCACAGAAAGGAGTAGGGCCACCAACTCAGTGGAAAACACCCCTGTGAATGGAGAGAAGCTGGAAAAGCTGATGGCCTACCAAAGTATCTTGGATATAAACATGGGTGGACTTGTTGGCTACAGGGGTGGACCCAGAGTCCAATGAAGTATTATGGCTTTGTGGAAAGAGTTGCCCTGAGAACAATTCACTGAACTAAAAGAAAGTCACCCATTAAGTGTTGGGGGAACTTGGACTTGTTTGACTGAGTCTGACCAAGGAGCCCAGGTAGGGGGAAACTGGGAGACTGGAGGCCACATGTAAAACTATCCATATATTGGTCCTGCCACAATGCACAATGCATTTTAGCCCTAGTGGATATATTGGACATGGCATGTGTCATGGTCAGGTTCATGTGTCGATTTGGCCAGTTGTGGTACTAGTTTGTCTGGTTGGGCAAGTGCTGGCCTGTCTGTTGCAATGATGACATTTCATAGAATTAGATCATGATCACATCAGCCGCATCCACAGATGATTCCATTTGTAATCAACAGAAGGGGAGTGTCTTCTGCAAAGAGCGATGCTTAATCTAATCATGGGAAGCTTTTTAAGGAAGATTCAGAAGAGACAGGCTCTATTCCTGCTTCGGCTGGCGAGCCTCTCCTGTGGAGTTCATCTAGACCCTACATCAGAATCGTCAGCTTCACAGCTCACCCTGTGGATTTTGGATCTGCATTCCCATGGTCACGTGAGACACTTTTATAAATTTTATATTTGTGAGTGTTCCCTGTTGATTCTGTTTCTCTAGAGAACTCTAACTAATACATCTTGGTCGTTAAAGTGAGGGCATTGATTGGAAAGGAGTGGGACCCTGAAAAAAGGGATGGTGACATATGGATTGATAATGATGTCGGGGGTGAGGTTGAAACCCTAGATCATGCTGAGTCTTCTCTAGATAACCCTGTAATACTCTGTCATGAGGACATAGCTGCCCCACCTCCAGCCTGCCTTGAGGAATTGGCCACCCAACCTTCACATGAAGGGATTAGCCCTAGAGTGATTAATCCTGTTTCACCAGATGAAACTGCAAATGAGGGCCCTAAAACAAATGGCTTGGAAGATATTTCTAATTCTTTTCATGACCCACCCCCACCACCCCTCATTTTGTCCAGACCTATAACTAGACTGAAGTCCCAGCAGGCCCCTAAAGGTGAGGTACAAAGTATCACACATGAGGAGGTACATTATACTCCAAAAGAACTGTGTGAGTTTTCCAATTTATATAGACAGAAATCAGTGGAATATGTGTGGCAATGGATTTTAGGGTGTGGGATAATGGTGGGAGGAATATAAGGCTGGGTCAGGCTGAATTTATTGATTGGGCCCACTAAGCAGAGATTCTGCATTCAATGTTATAGCTTGAGGGGTTAGAAAAGTTGTTAACAGTTTGTTTGGTTGGCTGGTTGAAACATGGATCAAAAGGTGGCTAACATTACCTGAGGTTGAAATGCCAGAACTGCCCTGGTATAATGTAGATGAGGGGATCCAGAGGCTTAGAGAGATTCGAATGCTAGGGTGGATTTATCATGCAAGACCTGCTCTTACACCCCAGGAATGTCCAGAGGATGCAGCTTTTACCAGAACAGTGAGAAATAAATTTGTGAGACTAGCACCATCATCCCTGAAGAGCTCTGTGGTTGCACTTCTCTGTAGGTCAGATATCACTGTAGGAACTGCTGTCACTGAGCTGGAATACTTAAACACAATGGGGATGACAGGACCCTGAGTTGGCAGAAGCCAGGTGGCAGCACTTAATTGCCAAAGACAGGGTAGATATGGCTATTATAATAGACAGCAAACTCAAAGCAGGCATCAAAAGTATATGACTTACAGAGATTTGTGGCTGGTAAATCATGGGGTAGCTATAAATACAATAAAAGGGAAGTCTACTAAATTCTTGGTCAAGCTGTATAAACAAAAGAGTTCTAGGTCAAGTGAACAAAAGTCTAACCTGAATTAAAAAAACACAGAGTCATGGCCCCTTAATCAATTTCCAGACTTGAAACAGTTTACAGACCCAGAGCCCCTTGAATGAAGGGGAGGCCAGGTTCCTTTGGGGGAGAATCCTGTTACACTGTCACAAATTTATGCTGTTAGCCTTCCTCCAAGCCTTCCCCAAGGAGAGCAATGGCCTTTTACCAGAGTAACTGTGCACTGGAGAAAAGGAAATGATTAGATATTTTGGGGATTATTAGACACTGGTTCAGAAGTGACATTAATTCCAGGGGAACCAAAATATCACTCTGGTCCACCAGTCAGAGTAGAAGCTTATGGAGGCCAGGTGATCAATGGAATTTTAGCTCAGGTCTATCTCACAGTGGGTCCAGTGGGTCCCCAGACCCATTCTGTAGTTATTTCCCTAGTTCCAGAATGTATAATTGGTATAGACATACTGAGCAACTGGTAGAATCCACACATTGGCTCTCTAACTCATGTAGTGAGGGCTATTATGGTGGGAAAGGCCAAGTGGAAACCACTAGAATTGCCCCTATCAAGGAAAATAGTAAATCAGAAACAATACTGGATTCTTGGAGGGATTGCAGAGATTACTGCCACTCGTGAAGACATGAAGGGTTCAGGGGTGATGATTCCCACCACATCCCCATTCAACTCTCCTATTTGGCCTGTGCAGAAAACAGATGGGTCTTGGAGGATGACAGTGGATTATCGTAAGCTCAACCAGGTGGTAACTCCAATTGCAGCTGCTGTTCCAGATGTGGTATCATTGCTTGAGCAAATCAGTACATCATCTGGTACCTTGTATGCAGCTATTGATCTGGCAAATGCTTTTTTCTCAATAGCTATTAGTAAGGACCACCAGAAACAGTTTGCTTTCAGCTGGCAAGGTCAGCAATATACTTTCACTGTCCTACCTCAAGGGTATATCAACTCTCCAGACCTATGTCATAATCTTGTGCACAGAGAACTTGATCGTTTCTTGCTTCCACAAGACATCACACTGGTCCATTATATTGCTGATATCATGTTGATTGGAGCTAGTGAGTAAGAAGTAGCAACTACTCTAGATTTACTGGTAAGGCATTTGCATGTCAGAGAATGGGAGAGAAATCCAACAAAAGTACTGGGGCCTTCCACCTCAGTGAAATTTCTATGTGTCCAGCGGTGTGGGGCATGTCGAGATATCCTTTCTAAGGGAAAGGAGAAGCTGCTGTATCTGGCCCCTCCTATGACCAAAAAAGAGGCACAGCACCTAGTTTGTCTTTTTGGATTTAGGCAGCAACATATTCCTCATTTGGGTGTGCTACTCCAGCCCATTTATCGAGTGACCAGAAAAGTTGCTAGGTTTGAGTGGGGACCTTAACAAGAGGAGGATCTGCGACAGGTCCAGGCTGCTGTACAAGCTGCTCTGCCACTTGGGCTGTATGATTCAGCAGATTCAATGGTGCTGGAAGTGTCAGTGGCAAATAGAGATGCCATCTGGAGCTTTGGCAAACCACTATAAGAAAGTCACAATGTAGACCCTTAGGATTTTGGAGCACAGCCTTACCATCTGTGCAGATAACTACTCTCCTTTTGAGAAATAGCTTTGGCCTGCTACTGGGCCTTAGTAGAGACTGAACGCTTAACCATAGGCCACCAAGTTAGATGAGAACTGGGTTGCCTATCATGAGCTGGGTGTTGTCTGACCCACCAAGCCATAAAGTTGGGCATGAACAGCAGCACTCTATTGTAAAATGGAAATGGTATATATGAGATAGAGCCAGAGCAGGTCCTGAAGGCACAAGTAAGTTACATGAAGAAGTGGCCCAAATGCCCATGGTCTCTATTCCTGCCACATTACCTTCTCTTTCCCAGACCAAAGCTATGGCCTCTTGGGGAGTTCCTTACAGTGAATTGACTGATGAAGAGAAAACTCGGGCCTGGTTTACAAATGGTTCAGCACGATATGCAGGTACCACCCAAAAGTGGACAGCTGCAGCATTACAACCCCTTTCAGGGGTGTCCTTGAAGGACAGTGGTGAGGGGAAATCCTCCCAGTGGGCAGAACTTTGAGCAGTGCACCTGGTTGTTCATTTTGCTAGGAGGGAAAACTGGCCAGAGATGCATTTGTATACTGACTCATGGGCTGTTGCTAATGGTTTTGCTGGAAATCAGGGACTTAGAAAGACCATAATTGGAAAATTGGTGACAAAGAGGTCTGGGGAAGAAGTATGTGGATAGACCTTTCTGAGTGGGCTAAAAACATGAAGATATTTGTGTCCCATGTGAATGCCTACCAGAGGGTGACTTCAGCAGAGGAAGGTTTTAATAATCAAGTGGATAAGATAATCTGTTCTGTGGATACCAGTCAGACTTTTTCCCCAGCAACTCCTGTTATTGCCCAATAGGTTCATGAACAAAGTGGTCATGGTGGCAAGGATAGAGGTTATGCATGGGCTCAGCAACATGGACTTCCATTCACCAAGGCTGACTTGGCTACAGCCACTGCTGAGTGCCCAATCTGCCAGCAGCAGAGACCCACACTCTGCCCCCAATATGGCACCATTCCCCAAGGTGACCAGCCAGCTACATGGTGGCAGGTTGATTACATTGGACCACTTCCTTCATGGAAGGGGCCGTGATTTGTTCTAACTGGAATAGACACATACTCTGGATATGGGTTTGCTTTCCCTGCATGCAATGCTTCTGCCAAAACTACCATCCATGGCTTTACAGAATGCCTTATCCATCATCATGGTATTCCACATAGCATTGCTTCTGATCAAGGAACACACTTCATAGCAAATGAAGTGCGGGAATGGGCACAGGCTCATGAGATTCTCTCATCTTACCATGTTCCCCATCATCCAGAAGCAGCTGGATTGATAGAACGGTGGAATGGCCTTTTGAAAACTCAATTATGGTGCCAAATAGGTGGCAATACCTTGAAAGGCTGGGATAATGTTCTCCAGGAAGCTGTATATGCTCTGAATCAGCATCCACTATATGGTGTTGTTTCTCCCGTAGTGAGGATTCATGGGTCCAGGAACCAAGGGGTGGATATGGGAGTGGTACCACTCACTATTACCCCTAGTGATCCACTAGGAAAATTTTTGCTTCCTGTTCCTGCAACCCTGAGCTCTGCTGGTCTACAGATTTTAGTTCCAAAATGGGGAGTGCTTCCCCCAGGAGAAATAACAATGATTCCACTGAACTGGAAGTTAAGACTGCCACCTGGTCACTTTGGGCTACTTATGCCACTGTATCAACAAGCAAAGAAGGGGATTACATTATTGTCTGGGGTGATTGACCCTGACTATAAGGAGGAAGTAGGACTGCAACTACATAATGGAGGTAAAGAAGAGTTTTCTCGGAATATAGACGCCCCCCCCCCCCAGGGCGTCTTATAGTACTACCATGCCCTGTGATTAAAATGAACAGAAAACTGCAACAACCCAATCCAAGCAGGCCTACCAATGGCTGTGAAACTTCAGGAATGAAGGTTTGCGTCACCCCACCAGGCAAAGAACCATGGCCAGCTGAAGTGCTTGCTGAGGGTAAAGGAACATGGAATGGGTAGTGGAAGAAGGTAGTGATAAATATGAACTATGACCACGTGATCAGTTACAGAAACGAGGACTGTAATGCTGTTTTGTTCATGTTATACTATTTAAGTTGTAAGATATCAAGTTTAAGAATGAATATTATCCAAGGACTTGCACCCTATTCTGGAGAGATTTAATGTCTTTCCAGTTATATGCAGCACAGTTGAGTATTGCTAGGTAAAAGAAAAAAATGTGTGTTTTATTGTTTTTATTTGGAAATTGGGTATGGTTTAAGGTGATATATATAGCTGCCTAGTTGACAAGGGGTGGACTGTCATGGTCAGGTTCATGTGTCAACTTGGCCAAGTTATGGTACCTATTTGTCTGCTTGGGCAAGTGCTGGCCTGTCTGTTGCAATGATGACCTTTCATAGAATTAGATCATGATCACATCAGCTGCATCCACATCTGATTCCATTGTAATCAACCAAAGGTGAGTGTCTTCTGCAATGAGTGATGCTAAATCTAATCACTGGAAGCCTTTTAAGGAGGATTCAGAAGAGACAGGCTCTATTCCTGCTTCAGTTGGCGAGCCTCTCCTGTGGAGTTCATCTAGACCCTCCATCGGAGTCGTCGGCTTCATAGCCTGCCCTGCGGATTTTGGATCTGCATTCCTGCGGTCACATGAGACACTTTTATAAATTTTAAAATTTATAAAATATATATATATTTTTTTGCATGGGCAGGCACCAATAATCAACCCAGGTCTCTGGCATGGCAGGCAAGAACTCTGCCTGCTGAGGCACTGTGGCCCACCCAGGAATGGACATTTTATAAATATTGACTTTGAGAACAACCCAAGGAGAATTCCAATTGCAGGTATGAGAAATGAAATCAGTGTGCCTAACAGAGGCATGAGGAGTCTTAAAGGCACAACAAAACCAGTTGCCTGAAGGACATGAGGAAATTGGGCAAATGGTCCAACAGATGAAAAAGGTAGGAATTGTAAGGATAGCACACAGCCCTTACCATTATCTGGTGTGGCCTGTCCAAAAGCCAAGGGGCATATGGGGAATGACTTTTGCCAATGGCCTGGCTCCAGAGAGCCAAGACCAATTTGCTTTCACACAGAAAGGGTAGCAATGGACCTTCATGGTATTGCACAGGGGTATCTTCACAGTCCTACCATTTGCCACGGGTTGGTGGCCCAGACATGGCAACTTGGCAACCTAAGTCCACAGTTTCTTTATATCATTATATAGATGATATTACATTAACTCCTGATTCTCTTAAAGATGTAGAGAAAGCCACAGATGGCCTGCACCATGCACTAGATACCTGGGGATGTGCAGCCAAGACCAAGATCCAAGGACCTGGGCTGTCTGTCAAGTTTTGGGGAGTTCTCTGGTCAGGTAAGAACAAAGTGAAGTTCTTAGGAGTTCTAGTAGGGTAATACCAAAGTGATCGCAGATGCCATGTTAGATAAGGTCCAAGTATATCTGAGACTGACCACAGTAAAGCAGCTACAAGCTTTTGTAGGCCTCTTGGGGTACTGGAGAGTGTTTGTCCCCCATCTGGCCTGGATTTTATACCCTCTATACATGCTGGCCAAAAAAGGAACTCCTGGGACTGGGGGATGACCAGAAATGTGTGTTCACAGAAGCAAAAAGGAAAATAGTGCATGCCCAAGCACTACAAATGGTGGCTAAGAGGATTCCTTTCTACCTGGACGTGAAAGCCCATGAAGTAGGCTTTAGCTGCAGACTTCAGCAGTATCAAGGCAGATGCAAGATACCCATAGAATTTTGGTCCCAATTATAGAAGGGAGCCAAGGTGAGGTATTCCCCATTGAGAGGCAACTAGCTGCTGTCTATGCTGCCTTGCAAGCAAATGAGTCCATTACAGGCCTGTAATGGAAGACCAGCAGAAATTGCAAGTGATAGAAGCAAACCTCCACTCCCACCCCCACCCACTCTTTGGATGGCAGTGGGCTTATGGTCTAGGATTGGGCAAAGGTCTGGTCAGGATTGGGCCAAAGCCTTAGATATACAGTGGACATTGCATGTGCCATGTAGATTGCAAGAAGTGGGAATGACTGAAAGGTACCCTGAAAGAAACACTCTGGGTTTTAGCACTGGAAGAGCCAAGGTTGAAGGGGTGGGCTACTTGATTTGCTACTGCTGTTCACTTATTAAATTAACAATTTTAGCACACAGGCTATTCCCCTTTAGACTTATAATAAAGGAAAAAGCATTGCCCTTGCATATACAAGTGGAAGGAAGTGATGTGTTAGAAAGATCACTTGGGAAGTGGGGTTATTACTACCTGCCTCCCATGTTTTGCAACCAGGGATAATGGATGAATGGACCCAGCCATGGAAAATGCTAGCAAAAGCCTCTTCTTGGGTGGTATGTCTTTTGCTTGGGGTGATGGGATAACCTGAGGTTTCCAGATGCAAACTTGGATTGAGGGGTGGCTAGTTCCTGTGCATTTGTCCTTTCCTGATGATGGGAAAGTTTCTTTGCTTTGAGGAACTTATGTTTGGCATTTCTGGTCTATATTCCTTATGCCTGTAGAACTTCATCCTGATCATGTTAGCATGGCCCAGGGGGATCTGGCTTGGTACTCTTGCCCATGGCAGAGAACCCTGGCTGCCACTGTCTTTTCACAGGATGCGCAGGTGCCCTGTATGCTGCTTGAGGGATGATATTTACCCCTAATGCTTTCCAAAGCTTTGTTACATCTTTGACCAGGCTGATTGCAGCCAACAGCCCGGCATCATGGGTCCACACCTTTACAAAGGCCCACAGCATCTCTCATTGCTGGATATGTGCTAAACTTCCAGCAGAGGGCAGCGATCACCAGCCACTGAACAGAACTGGACCTGGCTGGAGCAGACTAATCAACCAAGACATGGCAATGGTCACCTTGCCCTGTCTGGCAGGGTTTTTGGTAGTCTTTTGTTACTCCTTCTATTGTTATTGTGGTCTGTGGGCCCAAAGTATTGCCCTGTGGAGGAAGATGATCCCCAGAACAAAGGCAATTTAAGGAATGGACTGTGGGGCCCAGAGTATTGAAGATGTAAACAGTCTGCTGAAATGGCTGCCTAAAGAACTTCTGGGTCTGAACTTCCCAGCGGGGAGAATGATTCAGCACATGTTATATAACCATGATCAAGCACCTGTTATATAACTGATTCAGCAGACATTATGTAATCTTTTTGGCATGTTGCCATTTTTGTGTAATCATGGTATAAAAGCCTATCGCTGCATAGATTGCAGTGTGGAAGGGAACAGTTAAAGCCTGATCACTGCAATGATGACTCCTTGTGCTTTCTTTCAATTTACTACAGAGCTGGGACCTGACACTAAGACAGTGTAGTATTGACAGAGACTGATATATACATTGGAACAACACACATCCAGAAGTTGATCCGTACAAGCATGGGCAACTGACTTTGTTTTCTCAATATAATTATACAATTATTATCAAAGATCAAGGCTACTTGATTAAAGTTCGTCAAGTTCAGGAATTTTCTTTGGGCTTTTTCTAAAACACCTGACTGTAAAAAGAAATTTCTTTATAATGAGTAAGTAGTCACAGCCATTTGTTAAATTCTAATTTCTCTGTTATACCTCCTTCCTCTCATTTGATTTTTCTCTCAATATTCAGGGATCTCTGAGTGGTCTAGTTTGCAAGCTGCCAGAATGCAGTATACCAGAAATGGGATGCTTTTTAAAAAGGGGAATTAATTAAGTTGCAAGTTTATACTTCTAAGGCTATAAAAATGTCCAATCTAAGGCATCCAGGGAAAGATACCTTGGTTCAAGAAGGCCTGTGATGTTCAGTATTTCCCTCTTAGATGGAAAGCACATGGCAGTGACTGCTAGCTTCTCTCCAGGAAGCTTCAACGGCTTCCTCAGGGCTCTGTCCATTTTGCTGACTCTTTTGGTTCTGGTGGCTCTAAAGCTTTTACCAAAATGGTTCCCTCTTAAAGGGATCCAGTAAACAACCCCACCTTGAATGGGAAGAGGCATATTTCCATGTTAGCTATCTAATGAAAAGTTACCACTCAGAACTGGGTGGGGTACATTTCCATAGAAACAATGCAAAAGATACCACTCAGCAATATTGAATGAGGATTAAAGGACCTGGCTTTTATGAGGTACACAACAGATTCAAACAGCCACCCAAAATGGCAACAGCCATTTTGACTTCCTCATGCTGAAAAGAGATGTTGACCTTCTGGGGTAGAGGAATTAACCTGGTTGTCATTCTTGGAAGAGTGTACATCTGGGACTCAGGCATTTTATGGCCTAGGATCAATCTGGGGGCCTTGGATTTCTGATAGAATAACTTGCTAATATAGAGGCTTAAATAAAGCCCAGGGCACTCTAAGGTTTACAGGCATACTGTTTGTTGGGGCTTGACATAATATGGTAATTTGAAATTCCTGGCTGAAGCTTGTATAAGAGTACATCTAGAATGAACTCCAAACTCTATTTGAAATCTCCCAGCCACAGAAACATTGCTTTGTTCTATTTCTCTAACCTTTTTCAGTTATTCTCAATCCCACAATGCCTGGGGTAGGCTCATCACTGGCCCTGCATGGTCAAGGAGACACACCCCTGGAAGCCATGTCCCATGTACAGGAGATAGTAGTGAGTTTGTTTGCAGAGTTGACTTAAAGAAAGAGGCCACATCTGAGCAATAAAAGAGGGTCTCTTGGGGTGACTCTTAGGCATAAGTACATGCATGCTTAACTTCACCACTGCAGAAATAAATTTAATTAGGGCAAGCCTCAAAATCAAAAGCCTGTCTTAATAAATTGGAAGTGACTAATGCATGAGAAAATATCAGGAATTCCCCAGGTGTAGAAATTTAATAGTTCCAGCTTTTTTCCCAGCATCTCAAGGTGACTTCGCAAATATGTTTTTATTTTCTATGCGAGATATTCTGTAATATTTGGGTATTGCAATAGCCTGTGCAGAATAACAAGAATTCATTCATTATTCTAGGTTCCATATAATTCAGATGTTTAAAGGGTCAGTTTATTTAATTTAATTTAAACTGACCCAACAGTTTAGTGTGCTAAATTTTCGAGCAAATGAACATCTCTTTTTTGGGTTTCCTACAGAAATTGAAGTTTAAAATAAAGACAATAGCATCCTTTGCCCTGTATTCTGATGTATGTTACTCCTAACCAGGTCCATTTCATTCATATCTCTAATTTAATCCGATCCTAGTCAGGTTCTTTTACAGTTGCTATATGGAGAAATGCTGACTTTTAGAGCTGCAGAACTCCAACCATGAGTCTCAGGTGTTCCAAAGATATCTGTTGTTCCACAGAACTACCAGGTTATACTAAAAGAGCACACCAAGTTTAGAAACAGCAGTAAAAAATCGTGATTAAATGTGACTGCTGTAAGAGCTTACAGTCTAGGAGCCTTTACAATGAGCATTATTAAACATTCTCTACTCTTTAATCATTGATTGCCCAATCTCTCCCCACGTTCTATCCCCTGATAACCTATGCACTTGAATTCAATTTTTAAATTTTGCTCATTATAATTACTGAATATTAGTGGGGGCATGCATTTTTTTTTCTTTTTTCTTGGCTTATTTCACTCAACATAATGTCGTCAAGGTTTATTCTCCTAGTTGCATGCCACCTAACTTCATTCCTTCCTGCAGTCACTCATTATTCTGTTGTACCTAGATACCATGTTTTGCCCTTCTATTCATCAGTCAACGTACCCTTAGGCCACTTCCATCCAATGCAAATCATGAATAATGCTGCCATAATCAGCAGTGTGCAAATGCCTATTCTTGCCCCTGCTTTCAGTTCTTCTAAATGCTTGTCTAATAAAGGGGTAATAGGATCATGTGGCAGCCCTATACTTAGCCTCTTATGGGACCACCACACTGCCCTCCAAAGGGGCTGCATCATTCTACTTCCCACAATATAATAACCTAGTTATTCTTATGATATAATCTCACAGTTGATTTCACCACCACAATTTATATGATATTTCCATTTTTTCCACAAAGAGAAAAGAAGAGGAGAAAAGAAAAATAAAAAGAAAGAGAAGCAGCCACCACAACAAAAAAACCATACCCCTCCATAATATCCCCATTGTTAATGACATTTGGATTTGGTATATTGTTTTTGTTACAATTAATGAATGACACTACAACATTACTGTTAACTATCAACGTTAGTTTGTATTAAATGTATTTTTCCATATTCTGCCCAATTTAACTGCTTACAAAGTTGACCTTCAATTGTTCTCCCTTAGGTAAAACTTTTTTATATTTGTACATCGAATCACCATCATTATCTATTCTAGGTTTCACTATTTTGTACAATCCCAGTTTTTGTCCTCTATTTTCCTGTCTGATGTTGTGCATGCCCTTAGCCTTCCTCTTTCAACCATACCTTCAGCTTTGTTCATTATACTTCTAATATTGTACAACAATCACATAGCATTGTGCTATCCTTTCCTGGACATTTACAATCAGTCATATTGAATGTTCTGTACTCTTTCATCATCAAGTGCCCAAATTCTACCTTCTTTCTAGCTCTTAATAACATGTGTTCTTAACTTTAACTCTCAAAATTTATTCATTAATGTTAGGTCATGTTAGTGTGGACATACAGAATTTCTGCTTTTGTTTCTGGCTTATTTCACCCAACAGAATGTCCTCCAGGTTCATCCACATTATTGCATGTGTCATGACTTTATTCCTTCTTACACCTACATAGTAATCCATTATATATATATATATACACACACACACACACACCAGTTTGTTTATCCACTTGTCCATTTGTTTATCCACTTGTCCATTGATAGACACTTGGGCTGACTTTTGAGCTGTTTCCATCTCTTGGCAATCATGAATAATGCCACTATAAACATGGATGTGCAAATATCCTTTCATGTCCCTACTTTCAGTTCCTCTGAATCATAGTAATAGGACTGCTGGATCATATGGTAATTCTTTATTTAGCTTCCTGAGAAACGGTCAAATTGCCACCCAGAAAAAAATAAAATTGCCATCCAAAGTGAATGCACCATTCTTCATTCCCACCAATAATGAATGAGTGTGCCTATTTCTCCACATCCTCTCCAGCAATTGTAGTTTTCCGTTGTTTTTTTTTTTTATATTGACCATTCTAGCAGATGGGAAATGATATCTCATTGGGTCTTTGATTTGCATTTCCCTAATTACTAGTGAAATTGAGTATCTTTTCATATGTTTTTGAGCCATTTATATTTCCTATTTGGAAAAGTGTCCATTTATTTTGCCTATTTTTAATTGGGTCATTTGTCTTTTTTGTTGAATTGTAAGATCTTTTTATATATTCTGCAGATTAAACCCTTATCTGATATGTGGTTTCCAAATATTTTCTCCCATTGTGTAGGTTACCTTTTTACTTTCCAGACAAAGTACTTTGATATGCAAAAGTATTCAATTCTGAAGGCAGCCTAAATGAATGCAAAAACTTTTATGGTACAATTAGTAAAGGTGTTTACGAGTAATAACTCATAAAGGAAGTTAAAATGAATTCTATAGTTAGATAATCTGTCCATCCTTTAATTAGAAAAACAAAATAAAATTGAATTAAACATCAGGTTTTACAGTAAGTAGAATTAATACCTCTTAATAAAATGGCTAAGACTTATTATTCCTTTGTAATTCCTGATTTCAATAATTCATTCAACTTCTGTATAATCTATTACTTTAAAATATTGGGATTTTCATCTTAAATTTAAAAACTTTATGCTTTCCATTCCTTTTTGTTTGTTTGTTTCTGCATGGGCAGGCACTGGGATTTGAACCCAGGTCTTGGGTATGGTAGGCAAGACCTCTGCCACTGCAGCACCATCACACTGTCCTCCATTCCTTTTTAAACACTGTATTTTGATGTATTTTCCTTAATATTTGGCATATGTTTTCATCTGATTACACATTGGTAAAAGGTGACCTTTCAATGTGATGTTTGGCTGACTTCAGTACTAATAAATGGGGGGATGAAATGTTTAATGAACCTGTATATAGAAATAATGATAGAAGACTTATTTTGAATTCTATAGATGTATCACAGCCTAGCCTGATGAGGAGTCTTTGGAACCTAACTAATTTTAGAGTTTTTATTGATTACACAAAGACAGGGCACATTTTAATCATTTTCACAGCACTGTACTGCCTGAGGTATCAAAAATCCATTAAAGAAGGATTATAAACTTTGCATTGAACTGGATCCTAAATTGTTTCTTGATTTTTGTCAATAGAAGCTCTGTGAGATCAATCAGATTTACTAAGACCTATTAAAATCAATTTGTTTAATAGCTCACATACCTGACACACTGAAGTGCAGCTTTTCATAAGACTTTTCTTTGCTTCTGCATAGGAGTTCCATTATAGGTGTTTGTCTGCCCACCCTGCCAAGTCTGCTTATGTGCACTATTCTTTATTTTCTGATATCTTTTCCTGTATGCAAACACAAATAATTTACTAGTACCCAGAAATGTTATATTTTCAGTAGTATTACAAGGGAATAAGACTTTTTCCAAAAAATTATTTGATTTGAGCATCGAAACGTTTTGGAGTATATATGTGCATATATACATACGCACACTCACGTTGTACCAGATCTGCCTTTGCAGATTTCTGATTGATTTAAGAACTCTAATGCACTCACAGGAATTGTGTTTTAATAGAAAACACACCCTAATGTAGTAAATGGGCAGTCGATATGTTTGAGGCCATTGAAATGCTGATTTACAACTTCAACTCTATTATAACTCAATACATTTTAATTCAGTTGCCTTATTCCATGACATTTACAAGAGAAAAATAGAAAATAATTATTCATAACAGAGTCTGTTCTAGAAATTATATAATTTATGGAACCAGATGACCAGTATTCAAAATTCAAATCCCCCACTAATTAGCCAAGCAATTGTTAGGGATTTTTGGAATTTGTACTTCCAAGCAGATTTGACACTGACAGTTACCAAGGACATACTCAATTTCCAGGTTATATTCCTTATATGGTGATGTTGTCTGCATAAAACTGTTTTAATAGTTTGTTAAGCATCATTTTTTTACTGTTAGGCCTTTTACAAATGTAAACATAACGACATTTTTTTTCAGTCTTCCAAAATGACTTTATTGGAAAAAATATTGCATAATTTGTAGAAATGTAAGGAATATACAATATACCTCCTACCACCATTAAATTATAGTCACCTGAAATGTTATTACCAAAGTTTTCATTATAGAATTAAGAACTAAAGTCAATAGCCTAGGTTTCTATTTTTAATGTACCACTTATTAGCTATGTATGTGACTTTGGGAAGTTAGGTAAACTTTTATATCAGACCTTCTATATGTGCAAAAGGGTTAATGATAATATCTACCTCTCTAGGGTTGAAAACCATTTACGTTTTAACAGAGTTGCAAAAGAACAGGTTATTCAGTTTATTGATTAATATTATTTGGAATGCTCATTTATTTATTTGTTTGGTTATTCATTCATTTAAAAAGTCTTTTCTGAAGTCTTTCTTCTGTGTCTGAAAATCTTGTAGACATTTTAGATACATTAGTGAACAAAGTGACAATACTCTGGCCTCCAGGAGCTAATAATATGCTAATGACTATGAGATCAAAGCGTAAAAGCAGCTAAACTAGCTATGTGACACAGAAAAGGTACAAAGATTAAAAGTTTATAAGCTTTGCTTTGTATGATTATGTAGAATCAATATTTCTTTAGTACTTAAATTACAAATTCAGTCCACTAAATTTCAAAATATTATTAGCACTATTTAATGAAGAAAAATGAAGACTAAATTTAATAATAAAGGGTTCATACCTGGTCTATCAGGCCCCATAATCCATTAATTTTATTACACCAAGCTGAATTTGGACAGGTTATTGGAGAAAATCAGAATCTTTTCTCTAAACAATCTCCCATAAAAAAGGGGAAGATGATACAAGAATATAGCTGATACATTTCTAGTAGTAATTGATATGTGCATGAATTTATACTTAGCCTTGTGGTCAATAACAGAGCATGTACACTTTAGGGTTAAAATGGCTGCTAGAGCATTTTGTTTGTGTGTTGTCGACATGACTATGGACTGAAGGTGGGACTCACCAAAAAAAAAAAAAATAGTTAAGATTGTACCAATTCAGAAATGAGTGTTTTATGTTAAAATTTACTTAGTTTTCTAATATAATGTGGTGATTTTTTTTTTTTTTTGTCCATCAGGATATCGATCAATAACATTCACAAATTCTGCATTGCTCCTTAGCAAAAACACAGCCACCCGAGCTCCCACACATTTTAAGCATCTGCCTCATCTATCATTTTGACAGCCATTGGGCTGGAGCAGAGTCCCATCGAAAGCTGCATCATGAGTGAAGAGAAACAACTCATCAGACAGCTGTTGAAAATGAAAAGATTACATTATTATTACATAGTCAACCTACTTGAACTTTACGCTTCAACAGAAAAAAGGAAAATGAAATCAGCAAGCAGGACAGGTTAAATGCGAAAACCCAACTTTGAATCCAACTTTTAAGTCCTTTCTTAAACATGTTTTTGAGAACGTTTGCTTTTTCTCCATTACGTGCATGCTTTTATAATACATACTTTAGTTGCTACCTGAGGTCTTTGAAAGCAGTTATTGATAGATGATTACTTCAAAACACTTCATTTCCTCCTATTTTATGACCTATCAATGAAGTAGTTTTGAGTTTGTTTTTTTTTTTTCTTTACAAGCTTTATTGCTAAATTTTTAAAAGTAATTTCAACTAATATAAAATGTAGGGGAAATACCCGGGATATTTTTTTGTTTATTTGTTTAGAAAGAAAATTGAGAAAGATGTAAATGCATTTTAAAAAGTATGTGGTATCTGAATGATTATGAAACTGATATTTGTTTTTATAATAAACTAAAACCAAAGCTATCTGCAAAATAATATTGCCAAAATATCCATTAAGTAAAAACATTCATTGTTAAAATTATTTTAAAAATTTGAAACTAACTTTTAAATTCAATCACATAACAGATATATTTTTATTTGCTCCTAAGGGAAAAACAGAAACTTCCTTACTTTCTTAGAATTTTCAGCAAATACGTATTCTAAAAACTGACTTAATGTTATAATTATTTGAAATGAAAGAAATGTCAGTTCATTCTTTTCTCAATTATTATATTTAAATATCTACTCTCTGAACAATTATCATATTTAAATACTCTGTTTTTGACAAAATAATAATTGTATTCAACACTTTTTTGTTTATTGCCTCTCAAATTGTCTTAAGCTATTCCTAACAAGTGCAATTATCTGTGAAAGAATTTTCTTGGAAATAAACCTACTTTTAGCTTTTCAACTATCAAGTTATTTAGAAACAGTTTATGGTGATGAAATTTAATAAAGACACAATATTTTGAATTTATCTGCTTACTGTCCAACTTGACTTAATTATTTCCTACCATGATCCAGCCTGGGATGGTGAATAATTTCACTTTAAAATTCTTATGTAGGATATTTTGTTGTTATTGTCAGTTTTTTTATTTTAATTTTAAATTTTTTGTTGCTGAATGGTGCATTTTAATTTTTGGCATTTTAAATAAAATATAGTCATTGTAAAGCTTGTATTTGTACAGTAAGATTCATAAACCAATTTAAAATGAAGGCAAACAAGGAAAAAATCTAGAGAAACACATATCAAAGTTTCCTGAATTCTAAATATTAAACCCTAACTAAATACTATTTGATTAGCTATCAAAACTGTGGACATTATCAAAATTTCAAGTAGAAAGTTATTAGAAACATCAATTTTGTTATAGTAAAGACCTATGTTACTGAACATTTTCAAGTTTTTGATTTCAGAAAAATATAAAAATGCAAATGTTTTTACAATTAATATATGAAAATCTTATCTCAAGCTAACTGCACTGGAAAGGATTTTATGCCCCCTAGAAAAGACATTTTTTAATCAAAATCCCATTTTATAAAGGTAGAATAATCCCTATTCAATACTGTATGTTTATAACTGTAATCAGATCATCTCCCTGGATGATGTGATTTAGTCAAGAGTGGTTGTTAAACTGGATTAGGTGACGACATGTCTCCACCCATTTGGGTGGGTGGTTTACTGGAGTCCTATAAAAGAGGAAACATTTTGGAGAAAGAGATTCAGAGAGAGCAGAGAATGCTGCAGCACCATGAAGCAGAGTCCATGAGCCAGCGACCTTTGGAGATGAAGAAGGAAAACGCCTTCCTGGGAACTTCATGAAACAGGAAGCCAGGAGAAGAAGCTAGCAGATAATGCCGTGTACACCATGTGCCCTTCCAGATGTGAGAGAAACCCTGACCACGTTCACCATGTGCCTTTTCACTTGAGAGAGACCCTGAACTTCACTGGCCTTCTTGAACCAAGGTATCTTTCCCTGGATGTCTTTGATGGGACATTTCTATAGACTTGCTTTAATTGGGAAATTTTCTTGGCCTTAGAACTGTAAACTAGCAACTCATTAAATTCCCCTTGTTAAAAGCCATTCCGTTTCTGATATATTGCATTCCGGCAGCTAGCAAACTAGAACACTAACATAACATTTAAAACCTATTTTATCTACTATAACTAAAGCTACTCGTGCTTTCCTTTGGTTATAACATGCATAGAAAATCAACTTCCATCTTTTCATTTTCTATGTTTGTGTCCTTGGGTCTGAGATACGTCTCTGGTGAGCAGCATAGAGGTAGATCATATTATTTAATCCATTCTGTCAATATGTGTCTTTTAATTAATGCCTTGATCCGTTGACCTTATAAATTACTAGTTTAAAGATATTTCTTGGGTCTAGCGTCTTATCCTATAGTTTTTATTTCTCAGATCTATGTGTGCTTTTCCCTCTCTCACTTTTTATCATTTAAGTTACCTTGGCTAATACCCTTCAATTCTGCACACTCCTCCAATCCTCCAGCTCTAGTCTTTTTCAGCCAACAAAATCTCCCTTGAAAATTTCTTGTAGGGCAGGTCTCTTGTTGGCAAATTTTCGTAGTTATGGTCTATCTGTGAAGATTTTGTTATGCTTTTCTCTGTGAAGATTTTTAGTCCCTCCCTCAATTTTGCAAGTCAACATAGAAGGATAAAGAACTTTTGGCTGGAAGTTTTTCTCATTCAGAATCTTAAATATATCATACCACTGCCTTCTTGCCTCCATGGTACCTGCTGAGTAGTCTGAGCTCAGTCTTATATAGTTTCCCTTGTATGTAATAAACCTCTATTCTCTTGCTACTTTCATGACTTTTGCTGTTCTTCAAGATTTGACATTCTGATAAGTACATGTCTTGGAGTAAGCCTATTTAGATTGATTCTATTTGGGATTCACTGGGCTGGTTTGATTTGGATATTTATGTCGTCTATAAGGGTTGGCAAGTTTTTCAAATAACCCTCCTAACCTGTTGCTCTTATCTTCTCTCTTTGGGACCCAATAATTCTTATATTTCTATGCTTCATGTTGTCTACCATTTCTGTGAAATCAAGTTGCTTTTCATCTTTTTTTTGCCATTTGTTCTTTTAAACATTCAATTTAATTTGTTCCGTCTTCTAATTTATTCTTTCTACTATCTTTTGAAATCGACTTGTGAGCCTCTAATATGTTTTGTTTTGTTTTTTTAACATGGCCAGGCACTGGGAATCGAATCTGGTTCTCCGGCATGGCAGGCGAGAACTCTGCCTACTGAGCCACCATAGCCTGCCTGCCTCTAACAGGTTTTTAATTTGGTTTACAGTATATTTCATCTCTGTAATGTCTGATATTTTTCAATTTATTCTTTCAAAATTCTTCTTTATGTTCCTTTAGTGTCTTCTTGGTATCCTTTATATTGCTATGAACAACCTTAATTAGTTGTTTCAAATTCTTAGTCCCTTCAGATGATTTAATTTGGTCATTTGGCTGAGCCATATCTGTCTCTTCTTTATACTCCCCCAGTGTCTTCTTGACGTCTATTATGACATTCTGAACAAGTTTAATCAGCCATTCCAAATTCTGTGCTGCCTCAGGTGATTTAATTTGTTCATCTGACTGAGCTATATCTGCCTGGTCCTTCACAAACTTTATGCTCTTCTTTTGTGGATAGGGAGTTTTAATGTCTTAACAGGGTTATTTTGCAGATTTATTTCCTTCCCATGTCTAAGATTTTGCATCTACTTTTTTGGGTGGTGGCGGGGAGGACGGGGATTGTGGTCCAGGCATCGAACCCTGGTATCCCACAGGGAAGGCAAGCATTCTACACGGAACCACCCATGTGCCCTGTATCTACTTTTATTAGCTGTGAAGATGCCCTTTTGGATTTGGTTTTTCAGTCTTTCCCCATGAGACCCTAGTCTCAAGAGAAGGTTGGAATTCTACTTAGGGCTTTGGTAGAGAGCTAGGCAGATAAGCAATTGGTCAGTCTCGAGTTTCCTCTTCTCCCCAGCACGTGGTGCTCTTGGGCCGTCTTGTCCACTTAGGTCCACCCGACCCTGATTACAGGTTCCAGTTGAACCCAGTGAAAACCTGCCAGGACTCCAGCAATGACTGCCGACCCTGGCATGTGCCACAATCTGAACACTGGGATTAAACAAACATCCCAGTGAAGACTTTTGCTGGCCAATGGATACAGTGGCCTCCAGATTCCACACCCCTGGCATAATACCAGGCTGCAGGACTGGGTGCTTCAGCTTCATTTGCTGAGATCCAGTCTGGAAATGTGTGGAGGCCAGTCCTGCTCCTCAACTTGGCCGCCTCTCTGTTCACAGGCACCTGCAGTCTTCAGGGCTCCGTGGGGGTAGGGGAGCAGTACCAGGACCCAAACAAGTCTCTTCTGCCAGTTGGATGATAGACCGGCACACTCCTTGTCTCTTCCTCCTCCTCGGGGGAGGGCCCCCCAGTCCTTAACAAGAAACAGTGGAGGTGCCCACAGCAGTGTGTGTCACAAGGGTGAGGAGTAGACACTCTACCTTCACAAAATGAAGTTTGCACACAGGAAAAGCAGGTGTGTTATCTTCCAAGCTCACCTTCTGCATTTTCAGCTATGAAGCCAAAGAGAAAATCTTTCCAAGCCAGCTGCAGGGGTGGGGGGTGGAGTGGTAGGCAGAGTCATGACTGAGAACATTCACCCTATTCTCTCCATCCAATTTCTCCTGTTTTTAGCCCAAGCCTCCTATGCAGGATGAAAGACCCTTCATGAACACTTGCACACTGGAACCTCTTTCTTGGTCATTTTTCTATTGCATCTCTCATTGTTGCATGGATTTGACTAGCTCTAATATTTTATCTGAATGTTAGTAACTGTGATATTACTATTCTTGAATTATCATTTGACTTTTTAATGCTTTGTATCTTACTCACCAATGAAACCACACAGGATAGTGTTTGTAGTTATTAACATCCATAACAATGATATATCCCAAAATAGCCTTGTTTTCAAAATAGTCCTGTCATATACAAACTAATGTACTTCATTTATTCAGTCAGTCATGCATTCTACAAATATTATTGCACATCTACTTAAACTCAGGTACTCTGCCACCTATGAAGGTCCTGTTGCTAAACAAAGAATACAATGCCTCTTTACAAATCCATTTTAATTAGATCAATGTGCAACTGAATGTGTGTGTAATTTATACAGCTTTTTTTTTTCCTGTACATTCCAACCAGTTCCTTTGGAACAGATATGTTACAGACACATGCAGCATGAAAGAAAGAGCATAGGTTTGTAATTCAAAAAAGCTATATTTCGAAAACTCGTACTCTGTTCCCTGAAACTAATTAGTTGTTTGGACTTGGTATATTCAGTTAAATATCTGTGAGTGTGTTTCTAAATACAGATTTTCCAAATGACAGCAATAATTTTTAAACCAAAATTCTTAGTTAGGACATTTTTTGTTTGCTACAACTCATCCTAAACTTGTCACTAAATATAGGACTAAATAGAATAGCCATGATTATTATTAAATTTAAAATTAAAATTTGAGAAAAATTATTCAACTATTAAGGAAAATAATACTTATGTTATATGTTGTATTATATGTTTGATTATTTTCCACAAAATTGAGTTGACTTTCAAATTTAATAACGTTGTTGAACAGCAAACCATGTAAAGTTTACTGCCATCACATGTCATAAATTACCCTCTGATCTCAGCTGGTGATTATAGAAGCAATTCTCTCAATTCTTGCATCTACTTGGATATAAATGAAATATTTTTGCATATGTATACTTATACTTGTTTTCTAAATCAGTTATATCATTCCTTTCTCTCTTTTGATGGCAACAAATCAAAGTAGACAAGATAGCTACTATAAGAAGATGCTGGCTTAAATTTTCAAGTTTTATGAAAAATAATATTAAATAGAACAAAAGTACTTTTGTGAATTCTAAAATAATATTATTTCTTTTGGATCTTCTTAACTTTTTTAGACAAAATACAAAAGAATTTTGGGAAGAAAATTCACTTTATTTTTGGAATTCAGGATTTCAATTTGCATCATTGTTTTTGTATTGAATTCACTTTTTTAATCAGACAGGGTAACAAAAATAACTCTGAAATAAATTAAGAATGCTTCAAATATTTTGAAATACGTCCTACAAGAAAAATATACATTGATTTTTTAAATGAAAAACTTTCAGAAAGAAATTTAAATGCACTAAAGACTTTTAAGAAAATGCAACACTAGAAAGAAATTCAAAATCCCAACCCCAGGAGAGAAAATTTTTGGAGACCACAGAGAAGAGCCCAAAATATAATAGTCAGCCATTCCTTTAAAGCATTATAAAAATTTCAGCCTCCACAAAATCTTGGGAAGTGTTTTTGTCTAACTGACTTCATCCTTTCCACCTTGACAGTCAACCCAATAAATACAGTCCCAGAAAGTGTCTAAAATAAAATAAGTTATTAAATATGTTAGCTGATATATTTAAATAATTGCAATGTACTTTAATTACAATGTGTAATATAACTAAACAAAAAAAATTAATCCCAATAGAATTTGGAAAGGAATTTAAGATTATAAAATCCAAATGCTCCAAAATCTAAACAAGCAATATCCCAGTAAATTTTACCTATAACTCAAATGACCACGCTGCTAAAATCAAAGGCAGAAAATGTCAGGTATGATGGAAGGTGAAGAGAAAAACTGCCTGAAGGCATTAGTAAAACCAGTGAGACACCTGCAGAAACAAATGGGCAAGAAAATAATGGACAGTAATGCACAAAGCCAATTTCCTACTGCTTTATTTTAGACTTCTGATTATGCCCAAATTATTCATCTCTTATATTAACACTGAGAAACTAACACAAGATCTTTAGAAATTTAGGAAATTACTCCCTTTCCTAATTCAATGCAATTTTTAAAATGGCCCTCTTCTAGTTTGCTAGCTACTGGAATGCAGTGTAACAGAAACAGAATGGCTTTTAAAAAGGGGAATTTAATAAGTTGCTAGTCTACAGTTCTAAGACTGAGAAAATGTCCCAATTAAAACAAGTCTATAGAAATATCCAATCTAAGGTATCCAGGGAAAGATACCTTCGTTCAAGAAGGCCGATGAAGTTCAGGGTTTCTCTCTCAAGTGAGAAGGCACATGGCGAACACAGTCAGGGCTTCTCTCTCAGCTGGAAGGGCACATGGCGAATATGGCACTGTCATCTGCTAGTTTTCTCTCCTCGCTTCTGGTTTCATGAATCTCCCAGGGAGGCGTTTTCCTTCTTCATCTCCAAAGGTCACTAGCTGGTGGACTCTCTGC
This sequence comes from Myrmecophaga tridactyla, assembly GCA_004026745.1. Classification (NCBI taxonomy): domain Eukaryota; kingdom Metazoa; phylum Chordata; class Mammalia; order Pilosa; family Myrmecophagidae; genus Myrmecophaga; species Myrmecophaga tridactyla. The sequence goes on along the minus strand of PVIY010011023.1, from coordinate 20,907 downwards.
TTTGTGGTGGTGCTGCAGCATTCTCTGCTCTCTCTGAATCTCTCTCTCCAAAATGTTTCCTCTTTTATAGGACTTCAGAAACTAATCAAGACCCACCCAAATGGGTGGAGACATGTCGTCCCTTAATCCAATTTAACAACCACTCTTGACTAAATCACATCAACCAGGGAGATGATCTCATTACAGTTTCAAATATACAGTATTGAATAGGGATTATTCTACCTTTATGAAATGGGATTTATATTAAAACATGGCTTTTCTTAGGGGGCATACTTCCTTTCAAACCAGCACAGGCCCCAAAACAGGAAATGACATAAAAATTATTCTAAATAATTATGAAAAATATCAACTTAAAATAAATACAAAATTTTCAATGATAATGAAGCATTTGCCAAAAATTATTAAATCTACAATTTTTGAGTTCAATTAATATAATTTAAATTGATACTTTTTTAATTTCTACACAAGGAAACATTGATTTTTCACTATTAGCAGAAGAACAAATATCTATCGGAAAATGATTATGGTTAGTGTCAATTATATATCCAAAGAGATTGTACATAATTTTAAGGAATTAAGCTGTCCTCTCCTCTCTAAACTATATGACGAATGTTCCTTTGGCACTTAATTAACAAGTTTATATGTGAAGAATGTATTTTTTAAAGCTTTTATTTTTTCCCACTATTTCTAATCCTCCCTTTTCTGATTTTTCCTTTCTTAGATAACCTGTGGGTTTACAAAGCAATCATGCATAAAATATACAACCCTCTTAGAAATACATCAAATCAATATGGAACATTTGTTACAATTGACAAAAACACATTTTTATAATTGTACTATTAATTAGAGTACATGGCTTAATCTTGGGTTCACTGTTTACTATAGTTCCATGGAGTTTTTACAAAATTTTTACTTTGTTACCTAATGTGTTTCCTTTTAACCACATGCATATATATATTCCTTTGTTCCAAATAGGAACCCTGTATGTTTTGAGTCATAACTACGTATTCCATATTACCACCCTGTCCTCTGGTAAAGCACATTCTAGATTCTGACTTTTCATTGTTCTTTCTGGCCATTAGTATATCTTCTTTGGAGAGATATATATACATAGTCAAGTCTTTTGCCCATTTTTAAATTGTTTTTTTAATTGTCTTTTTATTAAGTTGAAGTATTTCTTTATATATTCTGGATATTAAACCTACTACTATGTAGGTTGTTGTTTTACTTTTGTAATACAATCCTATGAGTCAGTAGTTACATCACCTTAGTCAGTAAGTTGATGTAAACAGTTACTGAAAATCTCTTCCCAGATATTAAATGAAAAAAAAGGAAATTTCTGAATTTTCTAGAATCAGGAGGAACATATAGATTGGGGAAGGACCTTAAAAATGTTGAACTGAAGAGAGAAAAAAATATAAGGTAGGAATCCTCCATACTGGACTGGCTGGTCCTCTCCCTGTCCCCTCACTCTGTCTCACGCATAGCATGGGAAGGGCCCAGAAACAGAGGCCAGGATCTCTCCCGGTGGGGACACAGAAGATGTATTCTCTGACAGCAGTGAGAAACCCTGACCATTTGGAGACCAGGAGATGAGGGAAGGCATTTCAACGGCCAGGTCAGTGAGGGAAAAAGAGCCTGAGAAAACATGCACATAGTATGTATGTCTGCCTAAGTCCATAAGCCCTTCTCCCATCCATGAGGGGAAAGGCAGCAGGCTGACTGGTCATTGCATGGGGTCTGCTGAAACCTGGGTTAGCTGGGGGAGTCACCTGATACATAAAGTAGGGGACATATTGGCCACATTAAACCAGATTTTGACCAGCAAAGTGAAAGCACAAGAACCTCACAGTTCCACCTCTGCCTCGTCATATGTAGCCTGGGCTACAAGGCAAATAGCTTCTAAGGCCAGCACTATATGCTGGACAAACCTGAAAGTGCAAGGGAATTGAAGGGCTTTTTCTAAGACTCTCCAGAAAAATACCTCAGACAGATTGGGATTTGTCCCATTCCCTGCATGAGAACACACTCTTGTTTTGACTGAGATACACAGATGACCCAACTGCTAAAACAAACCCGGGTCTCCTGGGCCAACAAAAACTAGAGCACCACTGGTAGCCAGTCACAGAACTTTCCGTGGTGCCCAGTGCCAACACCCCATCCCTGAGGCAGCCAACTGTTGGCATCTGGCTTGGGGAGAAAACTGGAGCAAAGACAATCTACAAGTGGCCTGAAAAAGAGAAGAACAGATGGGAAACAAAGCCAACTACCAAGTAAAAGCTGGGCAGAGGAGAGAAAACTCCCTCCAGAATAGACTAAGCAAGAAAATCAGATGCTTAGACATCAGCAAAAAATCATGATATACAGGAAGCACAATGATCTGGCCCAACCAGCGGAACAAACACACACCTCAACTGAGATATAGGAGCTGTTCAAAAATATCTTCTAAATCAAATGAAAAATAGAGTGAATGAGGTAAAGGAAAAATTGGTACAAGACATGCAGGGTGTAAAGAAGACGCTGGGTGACCATACAGAACAACTTGAAAAAAGCAAATGGAAAAACTTATGGGAATGAAAGTTACAGCAGAAGAGATGAGAAACACAAGGAGTCATACAACAACAGATTTGAGGATGCAGAAGAAAAGAGTAGTGAAAGGACATCTGAAATCCTACACACAAAAGAACATATAGGGAAAAGAATAGAAAATATGAGCAAGGTCTTAAGGAATTGAATGACACCATGAAGCACATGAATATACATGTTATGGGTTTCCCAGAAGGATAATAGAAGGGGAAAGGGGCTGGGCTGGTTTGAATCTATTGTGTACCCCAGAAAAGCCAAGTTGTTAATCCTCATTCAGTATTGCTGGGCGGGAGCATTTTGAGTATTTCCATGGAGATGTGACCCACACAATTGTGGATGGTAACTTTTGATCAGATGGTTCTCATGGATATGTTTCTCCACCCATTCAAGGTGGAGTTGCTTACTGAGTCTATTAAGAGGGAACCATTTTGGAAAAATCTGAGAGCCAGGAGAGCCATCAGAGCCACAAAGTTGGAGACCATTGGAGATGAAGAATAAAAACACCTGCAGGGAAGCCACTGGAAAAGCCTGGAAAGAAAGCTAGCAGACATCGCCATGTTTGCCATGTGCCTTTCTAGTTGAGAGAGAGACCCTGAACATTATAGGCCTTCTTGAACCAAGGTATCTTTTCCTGGATGCTTAATTTGGACACTTTTATAAACTCGCCTTAATTTAGACATTTTCATGGGTTTAGAATTTTAAGCTTGCAACTTAATAAATTCCATTTTTTAAAAGCCATTTCATTCCTGGTATATCACATTCTGGCAGCTTGCAGATTAAAACAAGGGCTGAAAGAATAATGAAGGAAATAACCAAGGTAAATTTTCCAACTCTCATGAAAAATATAAAATAAATATCCAAGAAGTGCAGCATCTATAACAAAATAGATCCAAATAGACCTACTCCAAGATACTTACTAATCAGATTGTCAAACATCAAACACAAAGAGAATTCTGAAAGCAAAATGAAAGTGATCCATCACTTACAAGGAAAGCAGCAATAAGACTAAGTGTGGATTGCACTTTTTCAGTGGAAACCATGGAGGCAAGAAGGCAGAGGTATGCTATATTTAAGATTCTGAAATAGAAAAACTGCCAACCAAGAGATCAGTACCTGGGAAAACTGTCCTTCAAATATGAGAGAGAGTTTAAAATATTTCTAGGTAAACAGACACTGAGAGGTTTTGTGAACAAGAGACTTGCTCTACAAGAAACACTAAAGGGAGTGTAAAGGCAGATAGGAAAATACAAGAGAACAAGGTTTGGAAAAGAGTTTAGGAATGAAGATTATCACTAAGAGTGACTAAAAAGATATAAAAGAGAAAAATAAATTATGGTATACAAAATCCAAAGGATAAAATGATAGAAGAATGTACTGCCTTTAGTGTAATAACATTAAATGTTAAATGATTAAACTCCCCAATCAAAAGACAGACTGGCAGTGTGGAGAGAAAACAAGATCCATCTATATGCTTTCTACAACAGACTCATGCAAACTCACTGAGAAAAGTTGGTTAAAAGGGAAAGATTGGGAAAAAAAATTCACACAAACAATAACCAGAAAAAATCAGGGGCAGCTACAGTAATATCAGACAAATTAGACTTAAAATGTAAAAGAATTAGAGTTAAAGAAGTAGCGCATGAGTGATTCAGTTGTAGAATGCTCACCTTCCATGCAGGAGACCTGGATTTGGTTCCTGGACCATGTACCCTCCCCTCACCACCCCCAAAAAAGAGATAAAGAAAGATGCTATGTATTAATGAAGTGACAATTCATCAGGAAGAATTAATAATAATAAATAGTGATGTGCCTAGCCAGAATGTTCCCAAATATTTGAAGGAAACCCTGACAACACAGAAGGGAGAAATGGACACCTCTAAAATAATAAATATAAATAAATAAAATAATAAATGGATAACTCAATATACCACTCTCATCACTAACTAGAACATCTAGAAACAGGATAAGTACTGAAGCAGAGACCATGAATAATATGGTAAATGAACAACACTTAACAGGCACTTACAGAGCATTGCACCCTACAACAGCAGGATATATATATATCATCAGTCACTTTCCAGGATAAATGTTGGGTTAAAAAACCTGCCTCTATAAATTTAAAAACTTCAAAATTATACAAAATACTTTTTGGATCATATGTGGAATGAAATTGGAAATCAATAACAGACAGAGGACTGGAAAATTCGCAAATATATGGGGGCTAAATAATAAACTATCAAATAATCAGTGGGTCAAGGAATAAATTATAAGGAAAATCAACAAATATCTTGAGGCAAATGAGAATAAGAACACAATATATCAAATCAAATGTGATAAGAGAAGGCAGTGCTGAGGGGGAAATTTATTGTTTTAAAATTATATTAAAAAAAAAAAGGACAAACAATGAGGATGTAACGCCCCACCTGGAGGAAGTAAAGAAACACCAAACTAACCCCACAGCAAATGAAAGGAAATAAATAACAAAGATTAGAGCACAAATATATGAAATTGAGAACATGAAACAATAGAGATAATGGTTAAAATCAGAATTTGATTCTTTGAGAAAATCAATAAAATCCATGGGTACTTAGCTAAGCTTACAAAGATAAAAAGAGAAAGGATACAAATAAATAAATTCAGAAATGGCAGGGAAACATAACTACTCACCCAGCAGAAATAAAAAAGGTAATGAGAGGGCACAATGAGCAACTATATGCCAACAAACTAGACAAAATAGATGAAATGAACAACATCCTAGAAAAACATGAGCAACAAATATTAACTCACAAATAAATGGAAGACCTCAACAAACCAGTCACAAGTAAAAATATTGAATCAATCATCTAAAACATCCCAAGAAAGAAATACCCAGATCAGATGTCTCCACATGTGAATTCCACCAAACCTTCAAGAAATATATAGTACTAATCTTGCTCAAACTCTTTAAAAATTTTGAAGACTAAATGTATTTAAGTACTCAAAACAATTTATAGATTAAATGCAATGTTAATCAAAATCCTACACCTTACTTTGCAGAAATAGCAAAAGCCATAATCAAATTTATTTGGAAGGGCAGATTGCCCTGAATAGCTAAAAATACCTTGAGAAAGAAAAATGAAGTGGGAGGTCTCACACTATCTGACTTTAAATCACATTAAAACTGCATTGGTCAAAAAGCATGGTACTGGCATACAAATAGATATACTGACAAATGCAGTGAAATTGAGAATTCAGAAATAGATCCTTTCATCTAGGGAAATGATTTTTGAGAAAGTAGCCAAGTTCACTCAACTGGGACTGAATACCCTTTTCAAGAAATGGTGCTTGGAAGACTGGATATCTATATCCAAAAAAAAAAAAAATGAAAGTGTAATATCTCACACTTTATACAAAAATTAATTCAAAATGGATAAAAGTCATACACATTAGAGATAAGACAATAAAAATTTTAGAAGAAAATATAGGAAATATCGTGTTTTCCTATACCTTACACTCAAAGTGCAAGCAATTGAAGAAGTAATAGTTAAATTGGATGTCCTCAAAACTGAATACTTTTGTGCATCAAATGACTTTGTAAGGAAAGGAAAAAGGTGACCTACTTAAAAGTAGACAATTTTTGGAAACTACATATCAGAATATATAAAGAGAACCTCCAACTCAGCAATACAAAGACAAACAACCTAATTAAAAATGGTCAAAATACGTGAATAAATACTTTTCCAAAGGGGAAATACACATGACTCAAAAACTTAGGAAAAGATGCTAAATGTTTCTAGCTATTGGGTAAATGCAAATTAAAACCACAATGAGATATCATCCCACACATAGTAGAATGATTATTATCAACAACAACAGAAAATAAAACTATAAGTGCAGAGAGTATGTGGACAAAGAGGTATATTTATTCATTGCTGATGGAAATGTAGAATGGTGCAAACACTCCATGCCACAGGATCCAGCAATTCCATTACTAAGTACATACTCAGAAAAACTGAAAACAGGGACATAAGTGATATTTGCATACCAATATTTATAGTGGTGGTATTGACAATTGCCAAGAGATGGTAACAACCCAAAAATTGATTAATGGATGAGTGATTAACCACCTGTGACATGTGTATATGATGAAATATTACACAGCTGTAAAACAGAATAAAGTTGTCCCACATTCAAGAGCATAGATAATCCTTGAGAACATTATGCTGAGAGAAATTAGCCAGAAACAAAAAGACAAATGCTATATGTTCTCACTAATATGAACTGACAAAAATGAGCAAAATTTCAGAGTTAATGTTGAGAACATGGGTTATTAGGAGATAGGAAAAGTGTAGAGATTGGGCATTTTTTGATGCTGAAGGCATTAAGAATGTTCAACAGGATTGAGTGTAAAGACCCAGAAATGGGTAACACAGTATACTCTGATGGTAGCACAATATTGTATATATAATGATGAATGCTGAGTGTGAATATAGTTGAAAGATGAAGGCTAGAGGCATGTATGACATCAGAAGGAAAGAAATAAGGTAAAAGGAGGGAGTATATTACTCAGTGAAACCTAGAGCAGGTAATGATTGTGATTAAATGTACAAATATGGGAAAGTTTTTACCTGAGGGAGAACAAATGAATAGTAACATTGCAATGTGCTAAAACTGGCATGGTACATAGAAAAAATATATCCAATGCAAACTAGGATCTATAGTTAGCAGTAACATTGTAATCTACTTCCATTAATTGTAACAAAGGCAATGTACCAAAGCTAAATGTCGATAAGAGAGGGATAGGAGGGAGGCACAGGGGATTCTTGATGCTGTTATTGTTGTTTCTCTTTAATTTTTTTTTGTTCTTCAATTTTCCCTCTTCTGCTTTCACTTGTAGAAGAAAGCAAAATGTTCTCACACACAGTTTGATGGTGAATGCACAACTATGTGATCATACCAGGAGCCATTATTGTTTGCTTAGTATTGATTCCATGGTGTGTGTATAAAACTGTTTAAAAAGTAAACAGATAGATACAAGCACTGGAGAAAATATAGAAAGAAACATGGACCAGTGTTTGTAGGGAAGTAGAATGCTGCAGACCCTCTGAAGGGCAGTATGGTGGTTTCAAAAGAGGCTAAGTTTAGGGTTGTTATATGATCCTGCAACCTCATTTTTAAGTATGCATTTGGAAGACTGAAAGCAGGGACATGGATGGACATTTGCACACCGATGTTTTTGCTGGCAGTATTCACAACTTGCTGTGGATGGAAGGGTACTTCGACTGATAAATGGAAGGGCAATCTAGATGTATACACACAACGGATATTGAATGGCTGCAAGAAGGAATGAAGTTATGAGGCATACAACAAGGTGAATGATCCTTAAGAACATTATTTTGAGTAAAATAAGCCTGAAACAAAAAAAACATACAATGTAAGGCCTCACTAATATGGACTAACTATAATGTGCAAAATTCAAGAATTGAATTTGAGAGCATAAGTTATCAGTTAATAGAACATGGCAGAGATTTGGCAGTTGACAAGGTGTACAAAATGTTCAATAAGACTTATTGTAAAGGTTTCTAGATTGTATGCTCTTACAGCAGTCACAATTAATCCTGAGTTTTAACTGTTATTTCTATATTCTGAGATTCTGAGCTCTTTTGTGTATAGCCTGGCAGTTCCCAAGACTTTGGGTATCTGTGTGACATACAAGAGAATCAAGAGTTAGAGCCCTGCAGCTCTGAAAGTCAGCATTATCCCATAGAGCAACTGTTAAAGAAGCTGAGAAAGAGATCAGACTTCAATTAGTGATATGAATAAAGCTGATCTGGTTAGAACTATGGTAAATCAGAATACAGGGTAAAAGATAATATTGATTATATTTTAAAACATCAACTCTGTGCAAGACCAACAGAAGAGATGTATTTGGTACAAAATTTATATTTTCTGTAGCAGACTATAATTTAACCTGTTTGGTCAGTTTATCAAAAAAAAACATAATTACATAAACTTTGAATAAGGAATGAGATCTTTTAATTTTATACAGGTTAATATAGTATACCAATGCATCACAGGGTAATTTGGGTAGAAAATAAAAACATATTTGCAAAATCCCCTTAAGGGACTGGGGAAAAATGTAGAATTTTTTAATTTCCCCACCTGGGAAATTCCTGATATTCTCACAAGCATTGAGGACTAACAACTTAATAAGCCAAACCCTCAATTGTAGGTCTGCCCTTATGAAACTTTCTCCTATAAAGGTGAAACTTAGCCTACTTATAAATGCCTAAGAGACACACCCAGAGAACCTTTTTTGTTGCTTATGTGTGGCCTGTCTCTCTAAGCCTCTCTGCAATAACCTCACGACTGTCCTACCTATGTAGGATATGACTTCCAGGCTTGTAAATCACCATGACAATGTATGACAGAACTCCTGGGGATGAGCCAGGCCCAGGCATTGCGTGATTGAGAAAGACTTATTTACTAAAAGGGAAAAAAGAAATGAAACAAATGGAGTATCAGTGGCTTAGAGATGTCAGAGTTGAGAGGTCATTCTGGAGATTATTCTAATGCATTAAATAGATATTCCTTTTTAGTTTCTGGTGTATAAGAATGGTTAGAAGGAAGTACTTGACACTGTTGAACTGTAATCCACAACCTTGTATTATTAATGATGATTGTATACCCACATTACTTTTATGGTGCGGTCATGTGATGTTGAAAAAATTGTGCTTGGCCCTCCTTTACTCAGTGTATGGGCAAATGAGTAATAAAATAAAGACAAGAAGTAATAAATAATAGGGAGAGGGGTGTGTGGTATGCTTTGGGAGTTCTTTTTTCTATTTTTTGGAGTAATAAAAATGTTCTAAAATTCATCATGGTAATGAATGAACACCTATATAATGATACTGTTTCCTATTGGTGGTATACTTTCAGTGATTATATGGTATGTGAATATATCTCCATAAAATTGCATTAAAAATGAGATGTCATCTACCACCTACTATAATGACCTTTATCAAAAAACAAAGGTACAACTAATAGAGAGGATGTGGCGAAATAGTTACAATTATTCACTGTTAGTGGGAGTGTATATATAATGGTGCAGTCACTCTGGAAAGTAGTTTGGCAGTTCCTCAGGATGCTAAGTACAAAATTACCTTATGATCCAGCAATCCCATTACTCAGTATATATTGGGAAGAACTGAAAGCAGGAAGATGAATAAATGGTTTTAGCGGCATTATTCATGATTGCAAGATATGGAAACAGCTCAAATTTCCATTAACTGATGAGTGGATAAACAAACTGTGGTATATGCATATAATGGAATATTACACAGCTATAAGATGGCAATAAAGTTATCATGCATGCAACAATATGGATGAAACTTGAGGACAGTATATTGAGCAAAATAAACCAGAACCAAAAGGGCAAATATTGTATGGTCACATTAATATGAATTAATACTATTGCACAAATTCTGAGATTTCGAGTTGAGAACACAGGTTATCAGGAGATAAAAATATGGTAGAGATTGGGTATTTGATGCTTGAGTACAGAATGTTTAATGAGATCAAGTGTAAAAATTTCAGTAATAGATAGCATTAATACTGTGTGATTGCAGCACAATATTGCAATTATAATGAGCAAAGCTGAGTGCAAGTATGTGTGAAAGAGGAAGCCTAGGGAAATGTTTGGTACCAGAATGAAAGATAGAGGAGAAAACTGGAATTATAATTCAGCAAAACCTAGAGTGGATAATGATGATGATTAAATGTACAAATATAAGAAAGTTTTTACATGAGTGAGAACAAATGTATGTCACCATTGCAAGGTGTTAAAAATGGGATTGTATATGGAAAAAAATAGAATTAATGCAAACCATGATCTATAGCTAACAGTAACACTGTAATAAGCTTTCATTAATTGTAAAAAAGGCAGTATACCAAAACTAAATATCAATAAGAGGTGGACATAAGGTAGGGCTATGGGATTTTTTTTCTTTAACCCTCTGTTTTTAAATTCTCTTTTTTAATTTGTAGAAGAAATGGAAATGTTCTGTACTAGATTTTGGTGATGAATGCAAATCTATGTGATTATATCAGGACAAATGTATTGTAAACTTAAGATGGATTGTACGGTGTGTGAAAAAAATGCTTAAAAAATAAAGACAGATACAATCACTGGAGAAGATTTCATAGAGAGAGGTATACCTAGTCACTGTGGGTAAGGAAGTAGAATGGTGCAGCCTGGAAGTGTGGAGCGAAGTGTGGCAATTCCACAGGAGACAAAGTATGGGGTGGTCGTGCGATCCTGCATCAAGTTACTAAGTATGTATTTGGAAGACCTGAAAGCAGGGACATTAACAGACTTTTGCACACTGGTGATTATGGTGGTACTTTTCACAATTGTCTATGGATGGAGATGGCTCAAGGGTACATTGATGGGCAGTAGGGCAAAACTGTGGTGTACAACTACAATGGAATATTGTGGGGCTCAGAAAGTGATGAAGTTATGAGACATACAATGATGTAAATGAACCTTGAGGATATCAAGGTGAGGTAAATAAGCCAGAAATGAAAGGACGAATGGGGCATAGTCTCATTAATATCAACAAACTAAAATGTGAAAACTCTGATAATTAAATTCAAAAGCATAGGTTATAAAGAGATAAAAAGTGGAGAGAGATTGGGAAATCAATAATTAAGGAGTACAGAATATTCACTAAGGAACATCGTAAAGGTTCCTAGATTGCAAGTGCTAACAGCAGCCACATTTACTCTGGAGTTTTATCTGTTATCTCCAAATTCTAAAATGCTGTGTTCTTTATGCATAACCTGCATAATAGTTCCTGAAACTTTGGATACATTTGTGACAGCTGAGGCTCCATTAGGCTTCTGCAACTCTGAAAGTCAGCGTTACCCTATACAGCAACTGTTAAAGAAGCTATAAAAGAGATCAGACTTCAATTATTAATATGAATAAAGCCATTCTGGTTAGGACTATAGTAAATCAGAACATAGGGTAAAGGATGATATTCACTGTATTTTAAAACTTCAACTTCTGTGGGAGGCCAAAGGAAGAGGTATATTTTGTCAAAATTTTAAATTTTCTGTAACACACTATCTGATTTAAACTTTCTGGTCAGTTTATTTATACAACACTTTTACATGGCACCTAGAATACTGAATTAGATCTTGCTATTTGGCACAGTTTATTGTAATACCCCAATACATTCCGGAGTATTTGGGGCAGAAAATTAAAAAGCAGTTTTAAAGTCCCTTGAGGGACAGGAAAAAAATGTGGAACTATTAATCTTCCCCACCTTGGAAATCCCTGATATTCTCTCAGGCATTAGGGACTTCCAATTTAATAAGCCAAGCCTGCAATCTTGAGGCTTGCCCTTAAGAAATTTATTTTGTAATGATGAAGTTAAGCCTACTTAAAATTATGCCTGAGTCAGCCGCAATGAATCTCTTTTCTTGCTCAGATGTGCCCTCTCTCTCTCTAAGCCAACCACTGGTAATACACTAACTGCCCTCACTGCTATGTGAGACACGAATCCCAGGGATAAACATGGCCCTAACATCATGGGAATTGAAAATAACTTCTTGACCAAAGTGGTGAAGAGAAATGAAACAAAATAAGATTGCAGGAGCTAAGAGATTTCAAATGGAATTGAGGTGCCATTCTGAATGTTATTCTTTTTTATCTTTAAACATTTTTATTGTGAAATATATATGAAAAAGTGATGGATTTCAAAACACATTTTAACAGGTAGTTATAGAACAAACCTGGGACATGACTCCCTTCTTATCCAAAAGGGGGAAAAGAAATGAAATAAAATAAAGTTTCAGTGGCTAAGAAATTTTCAATTGAGTTGAGAGATCATTGCAGAGAGGTTACTCTTATGCAAGCTTCAGACAAATATTGCAAATTGCCACAGTATGTCAAGCTCCAACCAACAGTATTTCTATAAGCCCTAAAGAATACCCTGGGCTCTACCAAAGGTTCTATAAATGTTCGACCTAGTAAGTTTATTTTTTTTTCAGAAAGTTAAAGCCCCCAGATGACTCCAATGCCAGATAAGCCCTGAAACAGAGGTACCAGTCTCTCCAAGGACATCAATCAGTTTAATTCCTCTACCGCATAATGTCAATACCCCTTTTCAGCATGAAGATGCTACAATGGTCACTGCTCAAAAATCCTTCAAATGGAGAGAATGATAAAATGAGAGTGAGGAATTGTAACTGAGAAGCTAAGATTTAACAAATATCTGACTACAGACATATATATATATATGCATTTACATATATACATGTGTAAATATATATACATATATTTCTTTTTAGTTTTTAGTGCATTAGAATAGCCAGGAGGAAATACCTGAAATAGTTTAACTGTAATTTAGTAACCTTGATCTTTCATAATGATTGCATAACTATATAGCCTTTATGCTGTAACTATGTGATTGTTAAAACCTTGTGAATGGCACACCTTTAATGCAATGTATGTGTAGATGAGTAATTAAAAAAGCCGTGTATGGAAAAAATAATAGGCTCAGAATGGGGAGGAAATAACCCTCACATAAACGTTAATAACCTTTCATCAATTGGAACAAACGTTAAGTACTCTTAAAAAAAAAACAGAATTACAAAAAAAGTGCTAACTATTGTAACAAATTTTCTTTGCAGATGCAAGTGTTGGTGGTACAGATGTATATGGGAATCCTACATTTTATTTATGATTGTTCTGTAAATTCAAAGCCTCTCTAATAAAAATTTGCAAAAAAATGAAAAAAACAGCATGGAAAGTAAAACAAACAAAAAAAAAGAAATAGGTTTGGAGTTTTGAAGCATAACTCTCACATTGTGTGTGCTTGTGTGATGTTTGTGTATATCCATGCTTTGTCATTCTCCTGAATTATGTCCTCTCCATTATCAATAGGACTTTCTTTCTTGAATTCCTTTTATTTGTAAGAATAAATCCTTAATTTTCTTTTTTTCCTAACAGATAAAGCCCATGGAAGCTAAATTTTAGAGTCTTTAAGCATGTAAATATTATTTTATGTCATCTCCACATTGATCAACTTGATTATAAAATCTTGTGTCCCAGTGTTGATATACAATTTGATTTTGATCTATTATTCTTTTGAATATAAACTTTTTCTTTGTACTCTCACATGGTTTTCATTTTCTGTATTATTTTTTAATTTTACATATTTAGGTATATAAACTTTCTTAATTTTTCTTTTTTTGTTACTCAATGAGACCTCAAATTATAAAGAACCAACTCTTTCCTCAGATCAGTGACTTTTAAATTTATCATATCTTTCATTATTATTTCCCTTCCTAATACTTTTCTTTTAAATAACCATTTAACACATATTGAAATATCTTGATCTATTGTACATTGTTAAATTTTCTTAAATAATTTTATTGTTTTATAGACCTCTTCATTGTTTTTTGTTTTGCATCCTCACATATTTCCTTTACTTTATCTTCTAAATCATGAATTGGGTTTTTAGTTATCTTCTTTCAAATACTCAACACTTTAATAGGTACTTTATTTTAACAGTATGTTTTTTTTTGAACTTCAATGAGTTTTTATTCATTGATTGCCCTATATTTATAGCAACATGCTCTTGAAATATATATGAAATAGTCTAAGTATCTGTCTACTAATTATTAGCTTTTAACTTGTCTTTAATTTCATGCATTTTTTTCTGCCTACAAATATTGAGTATTCATACACTCTACCATAAATATGCCTTTAATTAATTAACTTGATGGTTGACTTAGAGCCCATTCCTACTGTCATTTTGATGACTCCATATTTGGAATTGCTCTCAAAGAGGAATTGTTCTTATATCAATAGCTAACCTTCATACAGTACAATATTCCAGGCACTTCTTCCAAAGCTTCATGCATGTTAATGTGTACACTTTTGATAAAAGAGACTTTGAAAATCGGAGCAACTTTCTAGGCCACAGAATGAACACTGACACTTTGTTTCCAGTCTTGTTGGCGTAGTCATTACACTATACAATGTTTCCCAAACTCTGTCTGCTAAGTTTTTGTACTAGAAATATCTCTGATGAGAAAGTGTCAGATCATGAAACAAATACAAGAAAGTCAAAGAACATCTATATAAATCATTTTTCACGTGAATTTTGATTATGCATGTATAAGAAATGTATAAGATGCAGTATTAAGCACATAAAATTGTCATGTGATGGTTAGAAGTTGAGCATTTGAGTAAGCTTTTATTTATGAAAGACATGCTTTATGTATCTCTATTATTATTATTAATACTAAACCTAGACCATTTATAAATTTATGAGAAATACAAAGATGAACGTATTAAATGATAATTTTATCCAACATAATGGATTATGCTGAAAAGATAGACACTGATCCAATATATTCAATTAAAAGAACTGTTAAATAATATTATATTAAAGGTTAGAAAATCAAGGATATCTGTGCTTTCTATGTGTCCCCCAAATGGATATAAATATTAAAGCTTAAATAAAGCAGTAAGAGCATATCAAAATCCCTAGTTAAGACATGTCCTCAAGTAAACAAACTATTAGGTTAATAATAGAACTGTCAACACTGGCACAATCTCTTCAGTTACAAATAGCTATAAAGAAGTCCATTTTAAATGGCAATCTTCTTTCCCAAGAAAGATGTGACATGCCAACCTTTATTTTGTTATATTTACCTTTTCCTTTTCAAGGGCATGAAAACCATCTCAATACAATTATTGAATTAGGTGTGTGAAAATGATCAGCAACTTGATCTTGATGAAAAATGCAATAGTGGAGAAGTATAATTTTGGACTAAATTAAATGAAACAAGATCTTGAGAGGGGATTGTGACAAGAACTGATATGATTTTATGACAATATCATATGCCTACAGTCTTCTCTGACATTTGGGGAGTGAAAACTTAACCTAAGGCAGGTATATTTATAAGTTTACCTGTAAAAAGAAAAATGGTCCACTTTTGCCAATAGTATTGAATGGCTGGATGGAATAAAATGCGTAATGCCTAGAAAAGAGAGAGCAAGGAATAAAAGCAATCTGCACAGTAATTTTAATAGTATAAGTTATGATACATTGAGACATAATGAGGCAAAGATACCTAAATAAAAACTTCTTCAAATTCAGAAATGTGACAAGTATCTAAATCATAATCATTTCTGTGCTATGGAGTCTTATATAAAATAGATTTGGATTAGATTAATTCACACTGCTACAGTTTCCATACCAAAAATGTACTGATAATTTTGGGAAAATATTGTCAACATAGTATTTCAGTTGTATATTTCTTTTGAAACATCTAAATTCTGCTAAGATAATAAAGCTTAAAGTAAATAAACTTTTCTCCAAAAATGATTGGAATAGCAGAAGAAAGATCTGAAGTCTTTGGGGAATTACTGACACAACTGTGACTTCAGAGGCCAGAATCCTAAAGTAGAGAGGACATCACAGAGAAAAAAACTGAGCTTCTCACTAAAAGAAATTCAAGGAAATTATTCAGAGAGAAAGAAAATCATACCAGACAAAATATAAGAAATGCAGAAAGGAATCAAGAGTAAGGGAAAGTATTGCCTTCTTTCCCCATTCAACTCTCCTTCTACCTGTCCTATTGTGTAAGGCTATCTTATGATTCATATAACTCAATGTATTAAGATTATTCTGAACTTAAGGAACCTTTTTCCAATTGCCGATATTATAAGGTGGGAATCAGGATTAAAAGACATGGCTTTTCTGGTTTGCAGAACACTTTTAAATAGTACATAGCCGAATCCATCCAGGATTTCATCTGGCTAATAAATACAAACCTAAAAGATCCGTGAAATCTATGCAATTTCCTTAAAACATTTCCCCTCTCTCATTGGCTATCTTCTCTGATTTCGGCTGTTCTATTTGATGTTTTTCCTGCTTTTGATCCCAGCTATTGATATTTAGATGTGGTTTAACCCCAAACAACTTTATCAATACCACAACTGCTACCACTGGCATGAAATAGCACCACTATCAATATTTCCTCCAAGCCTTGTATCCTGTGCCATTGTTGAATTGTAATCCAGTAGCCTTGATCTTTGATAGTGATTGTATAACTATATAGCTTTTATTGTGTGACTGTGTGACACAACAAAAAGGTAACAAACCTTATAATGGACACACCCTTTATCCAGGATATGGGTAGATGAATAATAAAATAGAGCATGCATGATAAAATAATATATCTGGAATATGGGGAAAATACTCCTACATAAACTATGGACAATAGTTATAGTACTACTTTAATAATATTTCAACAATGGTAACAAATTAACTACTATAAAAAATAATAGAATTACAAAAAAAGTGTTATCATCAACTGTCACAAATTTTCCACACCAACACAAGTATTGTTAGTGGGGTGGTATATGGGAATCCTGTATTTTATATATGATTGTTCTGTAAACCAAAAACTTCTCTAATAAAATAAAAAGAGTAGGATACAGGAAACAATACTAGTCCTACACAAATGGCTTTGAATGATTTGTTCTTTTTTTCAATTCTGATTTTTATTGTGGTAAATTTAATTGAGGGGCTGTTTGGAATTTTGTAAAAATTAATGTTTTTCTTCTGATTATCAGCTAGTTTCTTTCATAACTAATTACTAGTAATTAATTGGGAAAGTAAAGAAATACAGATTAAATGCATATATGAGACAGAAGAAGCTATTTCTCACTTTTTTGATGAAAATAGGTGTGCAATAGAAATTTCAAATTTTTTTGTTTTTTTTTACATGGGCAGGCACTGGGAATCAAACCCAGGTCTCTGGCATGGCAGGCGAGAACTCTGCCACTGAGCCACTGTGGCGTCCCTGCAATAGAAATTTTTAATCCAGCAATTTAAAATAAAGAAATTTAAGGGGCTATAAATTAACCTATTTAGTAAGTGTTAAGGATGTATGCAAAAAATGTCTTTCTTAGAGTTGTTCAGAGAAAGACAAAGTTTGGAAACGTGGAGAATCAAGATAATTTGCTAGCTTTTCATTTGGCACCTACATCCCTAACTGTAATACTCCAAATATTGAATATCCTATGGCAAACCAAACTAGAAGGATGATCTGCTTCCTTGGTAACAGAGGTAGCTGCATTACTTGATATTCTGTTTCAATCTTCTAGTAACAAAGAAAAGTTGAGGCATTTTGTGACTCTGATTTAAAATTGATTCTGCACATAAAATGCTTATAAAGGCCAAGGGCAGATAGAGAGCCCTGAAGGCAGCACAGGGGGTTGTGCATCAGTGTTTGATACTTCATGACAACTGATTATAGGAAAAGAAGCTAAAGCTAGTCTATTCATCTGTGTCATAGGGTAAAATAGTGTTTCAATGACATCTTAATAATCCTAGCAAGAGTCTACCAAAACTGGTTTTAGAGTTAAAAGGATTTAATTTGATCTTCTTTACCTACAAATGTATGAATGAGCATTTTACTAGTAAACCCATATACACAGCTGCTGTGCTCTTTGCATTAATGTCCATAGCAGGATAGTCTTCATGGTTTGTTGTTGAAATCTGTGCAACAGTATTCCTTTGCCCTATAGCGGAAATTGATGGCTTCATCTATGCTGGGAAGAAAATAGATACTCATAACTGGGCCAAAATAGTCCCATAAAACCCAGTTGGTGTAAATTTAATCATTTCCTATCATAAAGAAATCATCTATTACTACACTAGTGAGAAGAATGCACATGATCTGTTTTACTTAGAAAGAATTCAAACTGCAGTTTTTTTAAAAAATAAGGTTTTGACATTTTTCCTATAAAAAGAACAGTCTCCCTCCAGCAATAAAACATCTCCCTAGAAGGCCTGCAAAGTAAAGCAATTAAAGTAAACTGTGAGTGGATATTTCAAAATAAGAAAACTAAATTTCTATTTTAGTATAGATGATCTATTAGAATTTCCTCTGTATGCCATCCATTAGCGGACCACACAGATGCTTTCACAAGGTTAGCTCATTTCTGCCCTTTAAAGAGAATGGAGGATGGCCTTGGAGAAAATAAAGACAGGTGATCATACCTGTAGCATGAAGATTGGGTAATGGAGGCATTGTGGTCCAGGGCATCAAAAGTGAGCATTAGGGACTAAGCATTATGAGGTCAAGCCTTGGGCAAATGGTAACTGGAATAGCCTCCAAATTGAGCAAAATTATAGGGAAAGTTAGGCAGAACCAAAGTGAAAAGATAGCTAGTAGTAGGAACTTCCAAAACTTGGCTTAACATCAGAAATAGCGAAAAAGATCTGGTGTAAAATACTGATTCCAGACTCAGATCCAAGCCTAGAGTTATTTACTTAATTATTTGTAAACTCAGATAATTATATTAATTTCCAGGTTTGGGAACAAGTGACTTGAAAGAGTTCATGTACTGCTCTATCCACTGCATGCACACAAGAATCTATCCTTTGGAATGAAATGAAATTACACATTTCTGCAGTTATTCCTTCATGAACAATATGGAAAATTGGAATAAGTGGAGGAGGAAACATCCAGGACTTCTACAGAGAAAGTGGAAATAAATGTGGTCATTTGGGACACTTATATTAAGTGTTAGAAGAAAGTAATGATAGGGATAGAAATGTTTCTATTTTGTGATGTGTATTAATCAGAGTTCTCTAGAGAAACAGAACCAACAGGAGACACCTGAATATATGAGATTTATAAAGATGTCACATGCAACCCTGGGAATGCAAGAGTCCCAAATCTGTAGGGAAGGCTGTGACGCTGGAAACTCCGATGAAGGGTCTTGATGGACCACACAAGAGAGGGTCCACTGGCTGAAGAAGCAGTGAACATTTTTTCTCCCTTAAAAGTTTCCAACTGATTGGATCAAATCCAAATTACAGGATTACCTCATTTGCAGGAGTTAAGCCCTTAGTTGATCATAGATGCAATCAGCCATAGCTGCAATCAACTGACTAATGAGTTAATAAACCAGCCTTTTTAGCTTATCAATGAACCATGAAATATTCTTGTAGCAATGGTTAGGTCAGTGCTTGCCTGCCCATACAACTGGGCATCATCACCTAGCCAAGTTGACACCAAAACCTCACCATCACAGTGGTTGAGGAGGGCAAGAACTAATCTCCCAGAACCCTCTACACATACTAGAATAGGTAACGCCCAGGACGTTCTTCATGGAGACATTTGCTCAGATATTGCTTCCCATCTAAAATAAATGAGACAAGATGAGTGGGATTTTCTGTCATGTCGTGACTAAAGGCCAGAGACGCAATGGCACAGCAGTGTCTAAGGTAATTAGGAGAATCCCATAAATCAAGAGAAAGATCAGAATGTCAGGATGAACAGGGATGGTAAATGTAGTCCCTTAGTGAAGGCGAGGTGGTAACAGATATTCTCCAAAGAGCAGATGAACACTTAGGCTGCTGGTCCTCTCACCACAGTTATGGTCCTGTCAGAGAATGGTGTTCTTTGGTAGACCAGGAAGGCTAAGGCTCACTTGAATGTCAGCTCATGAAGAAAAGCCCAGGCTTGTAAAGCAAAAATGAAATGCAGCACAAGGAAGATCAAAGCATCTTAGCTCAGTGAGTAGCACACTAACACTCACACAAACACACCATACTATTCTACTTGTTAAGCTGCAAGTAGAATATATCATCATCAAAAGGAAACAATATAAGCATCTTGACCAGACTTATTTTGTACATTAATGTACTATACATGAAAAGGAGATAAATAAGCATTTAAGGTAAAAAACAAGTGTCGGAATCTCCTAAGTAAAAGAACCACTAATATTTTTGAAGCTAAGGCTAAATGCTTTACTGGTATGGTCTTATTTACTATAATTATACCTATTTTAAAACTAGAAAACTGAGTCTTACAAAGGTAAAGACACGGCCTTACTTTATGTTGCCAAGAAATGGCAGGGCTTGGGTTTAAAACTCAAGTATCTCTCAATAGTTCATGCGCTTAACCTCTCTGTGGTGTTGTTTGCTGTCACGCCTAGATGTCACGAAAGCATGCTCAGTGTGTATTGGTTGTTACTGAGAAACATTCTCATATGATAAGAGATGCAATTTGTTATACCTTCCATAAATTAATTATAGTATATATATAATTTATCAATGAAGTCATTCAAATTTTCATTGACTATTTCCTCCTGTAGTTCTGGGTTAAATAATGGAACATCCAGTCTCACAATTCCTGGGAAAGGACAACTTTGTATGGGGCCTGCCAGGTAACTGTCAACATAGCCAAGGGTATGCAACCATTGTAAAGTGAAGATAGCTTCTGCATTAATAACTATCACAT
>PVIY010011022.1:0-66631 GCA_004026745.1 Myrmecophaga tridactyla | reverse complement strand
CCCCCCCACCCCACCCCCGCCGTGAGACGCAGCCTGTGTTGGCAACCAGCGCAGATGAGGCTTGGGGGTTCAAGAAGGGCTTAGGCTGTGGTAATTAGCACCTTGGCCCCCAAAATATCAGAAGAGGGGTGCTTTCAAGTCAGAGAAAGACAGGACAGGGTGGGGGCTGCCCACCCAAAGTAAATGTCTCACACCATCTCGAATATTTCCACCCCAATTTTTTTTTTTATTTTACATGGGCAGGCACCAGGAATCGAACCCAGGTCCTCTGGCATAGCAGGTGAGCATTCTTGCCTGCTGAGCCACTGTGGCCCGCCCACCACCCCAATTTTGAAAAAAATGAATAAATCAATCCCAGCTTCGTCTCTTTATATGGGAAATGTATGCAGTGGCTGGTTGGCCCATGGAAGCAGGAAGCAGGGGCCGCAGCCTCAGGGTGGGCCTGGGGTCCGGGGCCCCCGGCCAGACAAGACCACTTCCCCAGAGCTGGGGGCTCCTTGTGGGTGTCTCCCTCCGAGCCAGGAGGTGCCCATCTGTGGCCCCCCAGCAGGGTGTGCCTGCTAACCCAGCAGCTGCGGACACAGGCTGCCCCCAGTGGGATCAGAAGGTGACCGGGCCAGGCCCCACGGCTGGAGGAGTCCCTGGGCCCCACAAAGCCCCTGCGGCCTTTGGATACATGGCCATAGCCCGCTCTCCAGCAAGGTGGGGGCTTGCAAGCACCCCACACCCTTTCCATTGGAACAAATGACTGCAAACTCCAGGGCCTTCCTCAGGGACATACTTCTGCCTTGGAAGAAAGTTTTGAGGTTTACTTAAAGAAGACACACCTGGGTCCTTGTTCAAAAGGTTCCCCATGCAAAAGTCCTCGACACAACACTAGCAAACCAAATCCAGCAACCTATAGATAAAGAGATACGCATTTGACAAGGTTTAACCCAGGAATGCCAAGTTGGTTGAACATCTGAAAAGCAATGAATGTAATTACCCACGTCCACATGCTAAGGACAAAACTCACATGCTGTCGCCACAGATGCAGAAGAGGCTTTTGACCAAATTCAAACCCCATCCACGATGAAAATTTGGGGCAAAACTGGAATAGAATTTCTTAATTAGATCAAAGGCCTCTATTTCCTACTGCTGCTGGAACAAATGACCACAAATGTGTGGCTTAAAACAACACAAACGGCTTATCTTACCATTCTGGAGGCTGGACATCTGAGGGAGGTTGGTGGCGGCTCTGAGGCCTGGCCTGCTCCAGTCTTGGGACCACTGGCTCTCCCTGGCCCGTCGGCCCTTCCTCCAAGTTCTTGGCCAGCAATGTCCAGGCAGCCCTCCACCTGGTCTTCCCTCTTCTTCCTTCTCTTGCACTCATGGGACCCTTGTGATGACGCTGGTCCCACCTGGATGACGAGGGTCATCTCCCTGTTTTAAGGTCAGCTGCTCAGTCATCTTCATTCCAGCTGCAGCCGTGACTTCCCTTTGCCATGCCAGGTAGCATATTCATAAGTGCCAGGTAATCGAATGCGGGTGTCTCTGGAAGGCAATTACTCAGTCTATCAAAGGCATCTGTGAGAGGCTACAGCTAGCACCACACTTAGAGGGGAAACACCTCCCCCCACCAGACTTAGGAACAAGGCATTGATGTTCCTAGCCATTGCAATAAGGCAGGAAAAAAATTCATAAAAATCAGAAAGGAACAAGTAAAGACATCTTTATTTGCAGATGCCCTGACTGTTTATACAGAAAACTCCAATTTGCAAAACAACTACTAGAACCAGATAAGTGAACTTAACAAGGTCACAAGATACAGGTCAATATGCAAAAATTTATTGTATTTTACATACCATCGGCAAACAATTGAAAATGAATTTTTTAGAATATTCCTTTTATAACAGTACCAAGAAACTAAACTTTTAGGAATAACTTTAAGCAAAACACTTGTAATAGTTCTTTAATTAAAATTACAGAAATTAAAGAAGACTTAAATAAGTGGAGAGATATACCATGTCCATGGATTGGAAGTCTCAATATTAAGACATCAATTCTCCCCCAAATGACCCACAGATTCAATGCAATACCAATCAAAATTTTAGATTTTGTAATAAAAATTGATAAGCTGGCTCTAAAATTTATCATTTATATAGGAATGTAAAGAATCTAAGGGAGCCAAAACAAATTTGAAAAAAGAAGGGAAAAGTAGAACAGTTTAAATTACCTAATTTTAAGACCTACTGAAAAGTTACAGTGATCAAGACCATGTGGGCAGACTTTTAAACCTGTGGGCAGAGAGAGTCCAGAAAAGGGCCGCACATGGATAATCAGTTGTTTTGGTGAAGTGTCAGGATAATTCAGCAGAGACCTGGCAGGACCTGCCGCCCTCCCTCCACCTGGACAGTAAGCAAGGCTCCCCCCGGGCACCCCCCATACAGGGCAGCCCCCAACAGCTCCCACCCTGTCCCCCAGACCACAGCCCCCAGCGGGAACTCTGCTCCCCTAAATCAGGGGACACTCAGCTTGGCCCTGCCTTCGAGTACCTGCCTAAGGGTTCATAACTGCCCATTGTGGAGGTTCAGGTTGGGGCCTCAGGTCGGGGGCTCTGGGGTCCACGGGCCAGCAGACTTCCCAGGGGGGAGGATCGCAGGTGTCACTGGGGTGCAGCCTTCAGCCTGGTGGACCTTCCCAGGCTCCGGCCCCCCTCTCTTCTTGCCCCTACCCTGGGGTGGGAGGTAGGGTTGTTTGGGGACCCCCGGGCATCACCCCACATGATCAATCTGCTGTGGAGTTGGGGTCCCCAGTTCAGGTGTAGCCCTCAGACCAAGTCATGGGAATCCCTGGGGCACTTGTGAAAATCCCAGCTTTCCAGACTCCAACCAGCCCTACTGCAGTGGGATTTGGTGGGGTAGGGACCCAGAAAACCAGCATTTCACACCAGCCTGCCAGGTATTTCTCAGGCAGGTTGAAAGGAGCCCTGCTGCTTGCAGGTCCATGCAGACAGTTCAGGAGAGTGTGCTGGGGCGGGGTACGGAGGTGGGGAGGGGACGTTTGCTCCTGCTTGTTCCCCTCTCTGGATATCCTCCTCCCTGGGCCCCTCCATATTCCTGGGGACCCAGGCTCCTCCCCCAGCACATCTGGGCTGCTGACAGAACAAGCTCCCACCAAGAATAAGGGTCATCGGGGGGAGCAACGCAAGGGCCACGGACAGAGGGTGGACGATGTTGTCCGGCCAACACACGACTGCTCAGCCCTGCGAGGGTGAAGCGCTGCCCCAGGTACCACATGATGACCCAACCTGGTGCTAAGTGTGGTGACCCACGCAGCAGCCGCGGAGGCTGTAACCCCTTCGCGTGGACCACCCAGGAGAGGTCAGTCCATGGAGAATGGCGGCCGCCTGGGAGGCCCGGGGAGGGGAGGGGATGTTCCAGCAGCAGAGGTGGCGCTGCCCGGGGCTGTGAAGCCCCTGGCACTCCTGCCCTGGCCACTTGGAAAAGGCTCATTTCTCGCCGTGGGCATTTCACTTCAGTAAGAAATGGATACATTTGCTCCAGGCTCCCTTCTGCTCCCGCTGGGTCCTGTGCCAGGGACCACATCCAGCCCCTACAGGGGCCACTGGGGGACCCCTGTCCCTGAGGCCTCCCCAGGGGCACCGCACTCCGAGCTCCCACCCCACCCTCCTTCAGTAGAGCCCGCCCACCACAGCCCCTGACCAGGCGGCCACAGGGCGCAGCAGGAGGACCCAAAGGAGGGCATCCGCAGCACGGGGTCAGTGCCTGAGCCCGCCCTTTTTAAATATTTGGGTCTGCCCTCTGCTTTGTCCACATCGCTGGCCCCAGAGGTCCCCACTCTAACCAAGCAGCGGCAGTGTTTTCAATTAGCAAGGGTGGAAACGGTGGCTTCCCTCTCTTCTCCGGGTCTCCATCTATATTTAATGCATGTATCACCCACATTCTATATCGAGAATAACCGCCTATCACGCTAGCTGTGCCCCAGGGAGCAGCATTTTATTTTCCTTCCCTCACCGATCGATAGGAGATTAAGTTGCTCTGTAGCTTTTTATTGGAACTGTGCATTTCCTTGTTTAAGAGGGAAGCCAGTGAGGGAGCTCAGGTGGAGCATGCAGGGTTGTGTCTCCATTGTTCGATACGAAGTGTGTCTGTCTGTACCACCCAGTTCACGCTGAGCACACAGCCTAACATGCATGCACACCTGCATTTTCAAACACACACATGCTCATGCACACCTGCATTTGCACAGACACATGCACATGCACAGAAGCATGAACACACATACAGGTGCATATGCACACACATTTACTCATGCATGCGCACATATGCACATGCACACATGCATACACATCTGTATACAAAGCACACATGTATGCATGCATTTGCACACATGTGTACACACACATTTGCAAATGAGTGCTCATATATGCACATATTTACACACTCATGCACACACGCATGCATGTGCACACATGCTATCTGAGAGGAGGTAGAGTCTGAGATGCTCCTCGGGACAAGGAAGAAACATCTGCCTGTGTACTGTGATTTTCCTTATTTTTCTGTCTTGTGAGGCTGATTAAACATCAGTGGTTTGTTGGGCTCAATTCACTTGACTTCTTGAGCCTGGCCTGCCACTGACATCAAAGCATTTGATGTCCCAAAAGAAGAGAAACACAATGAACCACTGGGGTGGGGCTGCAGTTTCCCAGTTGCCTCCTCCCATAAGGAAAACAAGTGACGCTCACACCCCGTGGCAGTGCCACCCCCCACCTCGCCCTCGCCATCTCTCCCATGACCCACCCCCAGGGCTGCTGGCCTCTCCTCCGCCTGCAGCAGCCCGGCATGGGAGGAATCCCGTGGCGGCTGGTGGAGTAGGCTGCTGGGTCTGGGTCTTGCCTGGGCCCCCAAGCCCCTCCAGGCGGGACTGCCCACTTCCCTGTTTTGAATGTTCCCTTAAACTCTTTCTTCAAGCAAAAATTAAACTGGAACACCAGAGAGGGCCCTTCCCGCCGCTGCTTCCCAAAGGTCTGGTCCTGCTTGTCCCCTGGGGACTCCTTGCTGGAGATGGGTCTCAAGACAGACACAACAGGTGCCTGCAGGAGGGGCCCGGGGGCTGCTCTCCAGGGGCCTGGGACCCAACGTCTGCCTCGGGGCTCACCAGGTGGTTCATGGGGCCCCATTACGTGGCAGGCTTTGCCCAGCTTGTATCACACCGACCCCAGCACCCTGCTTCATGTACCCAGCGCCGAGGGGCCAGGCCCCTCTGTCCAGCTCTCCTGGCCCCCATGGGCCACGAGGCAGCCAGAGCCCAGCGTGGCGGCGCAGGGCAGGGCCCTGGCAGTACGATCATCACTGCTTCACCAACGAGGAGATGAGCCCACGGTGATGCTGGCCGGGCACTATCTGGGCCCTGGGGGTCCGGGAGGTGGGGGACCCCCAGGACGTCCTGCCTGAGCCAGGGGCCAGGCCGTGGTGGGCAGGTCATGGGGCAGCAGGCGCTCCCAGGTCAGCCCACACACGGTCACTGACGCATCTGCGTGTGCACGTGTGCGTACACACACGCCCCGCACAAAGACGCTTTCCACCCTAAGCCTATGGATTACTGGTTTGGGCTTTGGGGAGAAAAAAGAAAGGAAGGGAAGCGTTGCTAGGCAACCAGCCTGGGGTTTCTATGGCATCTGGAGCTGCAGCTGGGCCAATCAGGGCCAACGGGACTGGAGGGGCGGCGCCAAGGAAGGCAGTGCAGGCACGCAGCGGAGGGGCCCAGGTCCTGATGAATATTCATCAGGATGGATGGGGCAGTCAATTAACCATTGACTGCTGGATTTCTCTGGGTCCTTTTCACTTTTAAGTGTTTGGCCACCACAGATTTCCAGCCTGGACAGGGCTAGGGATGAGGCCTTGGGTCCTTGGCTGTGTCTACGGCTCTCCTGCCACCCGGGAGGTTGTGGAGGGGCTGCAGATGGCCCCTTGCTCCCGGGCTGAGTCCAGCATTCCAGGACAGTGGGGTGGGCTCCTTGCAGGACATGGTCTGCTCATTCATTCATTCATTCATTCATTCATTCTCTCCCTGTAACTGATTCACCACAGTTACAGAGCAGGACCATGGGGGTGCTGGGCCATGGGGGGGCACGGGGGGGACCATGGGGGGTTGGGCCACAGGGTGGGGGGCCACAGGGAGCTGGGAAATGGTCCACTCAGAATGGCTCCCCATGTAGATGGGCTCCCCACTTAGAAGGGCCCCTCTCACAAGGCCCTGCACTTGGTCCAGTGTTCTATTATCGCCATCTTTAAATTAATAATAATTTTCAAGCAAAGGGTTAGCCCTGCACTTTCTTTTTCTTTTCTTTTTCTCATTTTGTTTTTATTAATTTTTATTTACAAACTCTCTACCAACTAAGCTAAAACTTCCCCTACTCGGCCCCAGCCCCCGGTGCCCTGAAGTAGACAGGGCTCCCCTGGCACCTCGGATGGGAGCCCCGCACACGCCTGTGCCTTTGTGTTGACCTCTGTCCCTCAGTAGGGTGTGAGGCTGGCGGGGCTGCAGCGGACCCAGGCCTCCCTACGGCGAGAAATGTGCCTCGGCGCCTGAAGCACGGTCCACTTCTCCCGCCCCTCACCTTGTACAGGAGCCACAGATCCCGCGGCCAGTACTGTGTGGGTTAGACACAAGTCCTGGAGCAGGCAGTGGCTCCTGGTGCTCCAGGAAGGTGGCCCCACCCCAGCAGAAAGGGGGGTGGGGAGTGGACCCATGTGCAGAGGCCTGCAGCCACCTCGCGCCCTTCCCTGTGCCCAGGGAAGCCATCCTGCGGCCGGCAGGGAACGCGGGGGACACTGTGTGGGACAGGGCCACTGAGTGCCAGGCACATGCTCAGGAAATCCCCTTCTGCCAGGCAGACGTGGGGAGCATGGCAGGCCAGGCCGTGTGAGAGGTGGTGGGGGGGTGGGCAGCCCCAGGTTTCCCCGGATTTGTGCTCCATGTGTGCCTGGGGTGGGACAGGTGGGCAGCCTGAGGGCAGGGCAGACCCCCCCAAAGACAGATGGGGGTCGGGGGACCCTCTCAGTCCTCTGGGTGCAGCAACAGAGGCTGACGCTGCCACCCTGCTGTGCAGTGGACCCCCTGAGGACCCTCGATGACAGCTCTGAGTCCCTCTGGCCTATTCATGGGGTGCCCTGCAAACTTGTAGCCCTGGAGCTGAGCCGTTCCTGCACTGTCCCCATCCCACACCTTACCCCCCAACAAGGGGAGAGCCCAGGCCACCATGCATGAGCCCTGAGCGAAACTCCCGCAGGCCTGGACTCCCACCTGCCCCTCAGGGGACAGCCAGCCCCGGGCACCTCCAGTCCCCATGCCAACTCGGGTGATGCTCAGCAGAGGCTTGTGGAGTGACTCAGAGGTCGGGGTGTGAAAAGACCCAGGAGACTCAAGGGCCCAGGCTAGGCAGAGAGGGGGCCTTGGGCCTGGCTGAGAAGCAGCAGAGGGCCCCATCCAGAGCAGGTACCTCTACCAAGCCAAGGCATGAGAGGGTTGAGAGGGCTTGGAGGGGCTCGGAGGGGTTGGGAGATGCCACGAATCCACCCAGCCACAGCTCTCCCCTGCAGCCCCCTACAGGGGGTGCTCCCTCCGTGGTGCCTGGAGGGTACCCCAGCCTCGGGCCAGCCCCTTAGTGGACCTCACTCTCCAGGGCAGTTGCTTCCTTCCAGCTGGTTTAACTGGGACGACCTTGCATTGTCACCGACAAGAGCTGTCCCCTCTCAGCGCCCCCATCCACGCCATTCTCCTGTCCCTGTCCCCCACACCCCACTGAGCCCTGACCTGTGCCTGGACGGAGCCAGGCACTGTGAGCAAAGAGGAGAACCCACTGCAGCCCCCCTTCACGAAGACCTCTGCCTATTTCTCCTACTGCAGCTGACCTTGACCTTGGGGGTCAGAGTGTCTCCCAGCCCTTTCTTGATTTCCCTGCAGCCCCCAGGCCTCCCAGGTCCTTGGCATTTGCTCAGGTTGGGGGGGGCCTCCTCCCCTTCTCCCCATCTCTTAACACTGCATGACACAGTCCCTCTGAGGCAGACCCCCTGCTCAGGGGTGGTCAGCCTGGTGGGGGCAGGAGGAGCCTAGTGGGGGTGGGATGAGACTGGCAATGGTGGGAGGAACCTTGTGGAATTGGAAGGAGCCTGGGGGGAGGAGCCTGGCAGGGGGCAGGAGGAGCCTGGTGGGGTAGGAGGAACCTGGCAGGGACCCAAGCCCAGGCCCCGAGCTCAGCTGCCCGCCTTGGGCTCCAGGCTGGGAACAAGAGCTGGTGGCCATTGTTCTAAGAAGGCAGAGTGTATTTCACAGCAGGCCCCTCAAGGAAAACATGGCCCCATAGATCACCAGCAGTTTGTCCTCTGAGGCCCCCAGGGGCTCAACTTCCCATGACGGGCCACAGGATCTGTGGGCCCAGGAAAAGGGGAGGCCGAGGGCGTCCTCCAAGGAGGTCACCGGGGCAGCCCAGGGCAGCGATTTCCTCCCCCAGGGTGGGGGTTCCTTCCACCGACCTCTGTGATCCAGCTCCGAGCTCCAGGCAGCCTGTGCAGGAGTCAGGCCCCTCGGCCGTGGCCACCCCTGCTCTGCCCCGGGGCTGGCAGGACCTCACCCTTCTGGTGACAAGGCAACCAGGGTTTCGGGAGTGCCGGCTCGGACCTGCCCTGTCCAGCGGCACAGCTGGGGGCCCCCATGGCCTGGCTGCATCATTGTGGATTGTCGTCAGCTGGAGGTAGAAGCAGGGGTGCTGGCAGAGGCCTCGTTGGGTCCTGTGTCTGTCCTTTAAAGGGTACATGTTGTCACGGGTCATCAGTTGGGGCCTCTTCCATCAGGCAGCTCCTCAGTTGGGGGATGCGGCCTCCAGGTCCCGAGACCAGAGTGGGTCCAGGTGGAGGGGCCCCTAGAGATGCTGCCTTCTTGCTACACACACCAGGGGTGGGCCATGGGGGCAGGGGAGCTGCAGGGGGCAGGGGGAGGCTGCAGGGGGCAGGGGGAGGCTGCGGGAGGCAGCGGGGCTGTGGGGGGCAGAAGAGGTCACAGAGGGCAGGGGAGGTTGTGGGGGCAGGGGTGGCTGCGAGGTGCAGGTTTAACTGGGATTACCAGCACACTACCTCCCGCCAGCCACCTGAGGAAGAAGCGCATGGAGGAGGAGCCCAGGCTCTGCTTCCACAGAGAACCTGTGTTGGACGCCTGCCCCTCAGCCCCTGCTCCGAGCCCAGCTGCCTGGCCCCAAGAGGCCCACCTGGAGGGCAAGAGGAAAGCAGGGTTGGGGAGTGGTCTCCCGGGCACACAGCCGCCCTGGGCGCCCCCCACACTGCCGTCAGGGCTGGAGCAGCTGCCAGGCACTGGCCGAGACCACCTGGCTGACCCCCAGGGAACTCCCAGCTTAGGGGGCAAGGAAGGTACCCACTGCATGTCATCACCCTCAGGATGGGACAGATGCCCGAAGGAGCTCAGTGGGGGGCTACCAGAGGTGGGGGCCTGGGGGGCTTCTCTGGGAGTGACCGAGGGCCGGAGGGTCCTGTTGAGCCCAGGGAAAGCTGCTGGGATGGAGCAGGGACAGGGCAGTGCACAGAGAACAGCCCAGAGCCCAGAGTGAAGCCAGCACGTGAGGTGGGGGGGGGCAGGGGTGCACAGTGTGTGACCCCAGTGAGAGGGTTGTGACCCAGACCCAGGGGCTACACAGGAGATGGCAAGGGGAAAGGGAGGCGGGTGGACAGGGAGAAGGAGGTGGAGAGAGTGGGTGTGGACAGGGAGTGGGAAACTAAGAGCCAGCTGGAGGGCTGAGCCAGTGGTGGGGTGCGGATGGTGCGGGCTGAAGCAGCGGGAGTGTGGGGAGTGCAGGGACTGACCGCAAGGATGGTGGCCGGGACAGCGGGATGGGGTAATAGGGGGCCAGGAAAGAACGAAGGGTGCTCAGGGCCTGTGTGGGTCTGGGAGCTGGGCCCGGCTCGCCCCTCCAGGCCCCAGAGAGGCAAGACATGCTCAAAGAAGAGGACACACATGAGTCTGGGGGAGGGGTCAACGGCCATGGTTTAAGGCAGGAGGCTGAGAGTCCAGACTCCAGGTAACGGATTTTGAATGAAAGCAGCCCGAGGGATGCTGCAATCGAGTGCTGTTCCTGGGACCCCCTGGAGCCACCCTTCCACTAATAAAGGGCCAGGGAGGGTGGATGGCTTGTCCACAGTCACTGAGACAGCAAGGACAGCCCACCTCGATGTCTGCCAGCTGCTGCAGTTACCCCCTCCCACACACAAATGGGGACACAGGCACCCTGTAAAATGCACCCAGAAGGCACCTGGGGCAGAGGAGGGGCTCTGCTCCATTCTCGGGGGGCAGAGGGGCTAAGGGCTCAAGGCAAATGGCTGGTGATCCAGGACAGTGGACAGGGGGCCTGAGACCCTCGGGGGAAGCCCTAGAACTCTTCAGCCAGTGCTGGGAGCTCAACACCCCTCCCCTCTGCATCCTGCACACCCACCTCTCTGCGTCCCGCACCTTTTCCCCTTTGCATCCCACACCCATTTCTCTTTGCAACCCACACCCCCTCCCCTCTGCGTCCCGCACCCCCTCCCCTGTGTCTTGTACCTCCTCCCACACGCACCTGGGGGTGGTGTCCCAGCAGGAACAGGGTGGGGCCAGCTTCACCCAAATGCAGGGCGGGGGATTGCTGCTGCGTGCCCAGGGCAGCCAAGCAGCAGGACATGCTCGAATGTCCTCTACCACCCGCTCCATCCCTCTTTGCCCTCCAAGCAGCCCAGGGCCCCCAGGTGACCCTCACCTGGTCGAGCCAGCACCCTTGGGCTGGGTTGACAGTTCATGGCACCACGGTCCACCCTGTGTCCCAAGCTGGGGTCAGGGTCCCTAAGAAGGAGCTGCCAGCCCAGAGCCAGCACCAGGGGTGGGGTGGGGGAAGAGAAGGCCAGGCCAGCTGGGGGGACCGTGGGCAGGGGGATGGCTGGGCTCAGCCTGGCCTTGGGGTGCCAGAAATCAGTATGGGGAGAGCCCTGGAGAGTCCCAGCTCTTCCTTGCCTTGCAGACAGGGCTCTGGGGCCAGAGCAGAGGGGTCCAAGGCCCAGGGCAGGGAGGCCAGGGTGAGCCTCTGGACTCCTGCGGTGGACACCCCAGCACAGAGAGGCCTGTGGGTCTAGAGACACAAATGTTATGGACTAGGGGGGTTGCAGTCAGGGGAGGGGGCTCCCAGGGGTGCGTAAACCTCTCCTCACCAGGCATCCCCTGCCTGTGGGCAAGGCTGCCCCTGAGTGCCCACCAGCCCAGAGGCCAGGGGTCTGTGTGCTGGACAAGCCAGAAAGCGGTCCTTTCATGAGCCCTGGCTGGATCGGGGGGGTTGCGAGGTGAAAGGGGGGCTGTGCTGGTGAGGGGTCCTGCCACAAGGTCCCAAGCAGCATCTGTAGGGTACAAGGCCCGGGAGCCCAGGCTGCACTGAGAACAGCTCTGGCCGGGAGGCTCCTGGAGCCCCTCCTCACGGCAAAGCACTGGCAGCACCTTCTGGGGGTCTCAGCACACTCCAGACCTCCTGGACCATCATCATCTGCCTCTGGAAGGAGCAGAGGTACAGGCTGGGGGGCAGGAAGCTCCACGGAGGAGCCCGACAGCAACCCTGAATCTCCTGGGAGCTGCCAGACACTGAGAGTCGACACCTCCACCACCCATGAGACACCTCCTCTCTCCTTCCAGCTCTCAGATGTGGGGGAGCCCCTCAGAGCGGGAGGAGCGGAGTCTTGCTGAAAGCCTCTGCGACTGTTTCCCTTCCGAGCTCCGCATCTCTAGCAAGGTCACTTTTACCAGTGAGGCCACCACCACACCCACCCTTGCGGGGCAGCCAGCCCCCCTCCACACCGTCCCGCACCGTGGAGGGGGGCGTCATAACCCGGGGTGCGGCCCTCATCCCCGGCTCCCCTGATGAGGACACTGAGGTTCGGTGCTGGGAAGTGGCTGAGCCGGGCCTCACCCAGGGTGCTGGATTTGAGCGGCACCCCCTTCCCAGCCACAAGGTCTTTCTGGGACTGGACAGCAGCCCAGAGGACCTGACACCATCATAAGGGAGACAGGCATGAAGGCACCTCCACGGCGGCCAATTCCCGTGTCTGGGAGCAGCAGGGAGGAGAATCCCGAGAGCCCTGGAGGCCAGAGACTAGCAGGGAGACCCTCAAGTAGCCAGCAAAGAGAACCTTGTGGGGAGGTAAGGGGAGAACAGGCAAGGGAGGGGGAGGAGGGGGGCCAGGGTGCAGAGGTTCGGGGTGGGCCTCAGGGTGAAGGGCCCCTGCCTCGGCCTCAGTGCTCCCCTTGGGTGCTAGAGCCCAGCTCGTGGGCAGGGCTGTGGCTGGGGTGGCCCAGGGTCTTGCCTCGGAGGACTGCGGCTTTGTGGCTGGGAGTCAGGCTGGGGGAGAGGCAGCGTCTCAGAGCAGGGCTGGGGGCTGGGGGATCAGCACACTCGCCCCTCCTCTCCCCACCTCTGACTGGTTTTGGGAGATTCTGGAATCCCGAGAAGTCCTCGTTCGGGCTAAGGCAGGTGGCTCGTCTTTGGCGTAGCCTTGTTGAAGGCCAGAGCCCCTGTGGGTGTCTGGACAGTGAGCGGGGGAGGGGCTCTGCGGGAGAGGACACACACATACACAACACCTACAACAACATGTGGCACAAGCTCAGCACACACATGGCACACATGCATGACACACAGCATGCACACATGGCACACATGCACAGCATATGGCACATGCTCAGCACATACATACATGACATACAACATGCATGGCACACATGCACAACACATGGCAGCCACTCAGTGCACACATGACACACATGTACTACACATGCACCACACATGCACAGTTCACACATAACATACATGCACAACCCACACATGACACACACAGTAACATGCATGGTGCAGTGTGCACGAACTGCACATGTGCACATGACACATGCATGACACACATGCAGTACATGCATGGGAACACATGGCACATGCACAGCATACAGTGCACTCGTGGCACATGCACGACATGTGGTGTACACACATGGCACATATACATAGCAATATGGCACACGTGCACAATATGGCACACACAGCACATGCACGGCACACACGGCATGCATGGCACCTCTGCAGCACACATACACAGCATACACACACACACAGGGACCATTTTCTCCTTCACCTTTTGGAGGGAGATGGAATGCAGGATGCAGGTCCCAGCTCCAGCCACTGGAGGCAAAGCAACGGGTGTTTGAACAGGTAGAGGAGGGGTCCACAGGTGGTCAGGGGGTGGGGAGGAGGACATGGGGGCTCAGCACCAATCCAGAACCCACCATCCTGCTGGCGGCCAGGAGAGCATAGCAGCTGTCTCTCCACCCTGGCTTAGAAGGTGCCATGGGGCTGGGTGACCTCATTGTCCGCAGCACCACCTCCATTTGCAGGGCATGAGGACCTCCTGAGACCTTGCCCCTCCTCCCCAGGCCAAGCCCTTCCCCCCTGGGCCCATCACCTTGCTGTGAGCTCCCGTTTCCCCTCTTAGAAAGTGTGTGGAGGATTTAGGGCCTGGTTCTCAGGACCCCAGTGGATTTAGCAATTTCCAGCTCTGGTTCCTTCTGTCCCCACACCCCCAGGGAAGCAGGAGTCCTCAAGACAAGTGTCCCTCTGTCCAGCCCAGCCTGTCAGCCCAGAGCTCTGCATGGGCCCACTCAGGGCTTGGCACCGGTCAGGGCACAAGGACCCCTCAACTGGCCCACTCTTCCTCTTGCAGGAGTGACAGGGACACCGCCAGGCCAGAAGTGCCACCTTGGGGGCATGGCCGTGTCTGTCCAGTGGAGGTCAGGGCCACTGGCATGGCCCCCTGCTCCACCCTGAGACCTCTGCTCCTAGGTCCCCAACGCTGCCCACCTGACTGGACCCACCTTCCTGCCCCCAACTCCTGCTGGCGCACCCCACTTTCACCCCATGGGCCCTTCTGAGGGGCTCCTTGGCTATCTGGGGGAGCCAGGGCCCTCTGCCCTCAGAGCCCCACTCAGGTCCTGAGAGCAGGAAAGTCTTGGAGATTCCTCCTCCCTGCAAAGCAAAGCCCTTCTCTCTGCAGAGGTCCCGGCAGGTAACACAGGTATCCTTGGGTTGCGTTTTACAAGGACCTGGGTAGGTGGGGGCACCTCAGGTCAGAACAGGGTCCAGGAGCTGGGGGATCATGGCATGGGGGCTGAGGCGCCAGGATCTGGCCCAGGGGTGGCCTCGGGAAGGGCCCGCAGTCATCAGCCAAGGATGCAGCAGCCCCAGCAGCCTACAAGTGGGCGAGCGCAAGATGAGTCCCAAGACCAGCCACAACCACCCTAGGCACAGGGCAGTGGAGGATGGCTGTGCACTGCAGGCAGCCATTTACACCTTAGTATGAATTAGTGCCTAAGACACCTTAGTATGAATTAGTGCCTAAGACACTTTCCAAAGGAAGGTACAGGGAGAACCAGGGCTCGGGAGGTCTCAGCTGTACAAGCACCTGCAGAGGACAGTGGCCACGTCCACAGGGACAGCCCACCCTTTGCCTCTGCTCCTGCCCTGCAAATATGCTCAGCCCCACCCCCCTCCTTCCCCAGGTGGCCCCAGGCAGCGAGGAATGCCCACATGTCCCCTCTCCAGCCTGAGAAGCAGCTTCTGGAGTGCTTCCCCCCTGCAAAGCCTCCAGGTAACACAGACAAGGGCCCAGGGAGCAGGTAGCAAGCAGAGGCCGCGGTCTTCAGAGGTCAGCAAGTGAAACCCGATGATAGAGGAAAGGCAGAGGCCCCTGCGCTGCCCCTCTCCCCAGCCTCAGTGTCCCCGCTACACCTCTGCCACCCAGCCACGTCCACCCACCCCACCTACAGCCCTCCTGGACTTCATAGATGCCTTTCACCCACTCACTTTTTTTTTTTTAAGTGGCTGTATTTTAAAGAGATCTTTATATTTTCACCATTATGGAAAAAGCACTATTGCTTACCCTAAGTCAACAGTAATTCTGAAATGAACACACTTAAAGTAAAACAGCCGTATTCAACTCATGGCTAAGGGTGAGTGCTGAGGATGGACAGACGCCATGGGGTGCACATGTCCAGACACTCTGGGGATACTCCCCTCAAGCCCAGGCCTCAAGGGGTGCCCCACCCCCACGCTGGGTCCCCACACATCCCTACACTTGCTGTGCACTGGCCCTCCCTGCCCTCATCCTGGAGTTCACCCTAAGTTCCCTGACACCCTGACACCCCAACACCACTGGTGGCCCGACCCAGGGCCCCACATCCCTCCATGCAGGTTCCACCCTGGCCAGGAAGGAGAGAGACTTTGCCAGGGCAAGGACTTTGCAAGCCCAGGCCCAGCGACATCCCACTTCTCCTATCTCATGTTAGTCTTGACCTCCTCTCCAGGGGGACAGGGGGCTGCATCCTTCCTTGGCCCGGCCACCAGTGGCCCACCTTCCCCCCAGCAGGGCACTCTCTGTGGCAATGGGATCATGGGGGCAACCTTGGGGAGGAAGCAGGGAAGTGCCCTGTCCCTAGGGGAGTCTTGGCCTCCCTCGGTGGCCCCTCCAAGGACCCTCACTTCCTGCTGTTGGGTGTCCCGGAGCAAGGCACAGAGAAGAAAAGGAGCCAAGGGCCCCAGGAAGCAAGAGAGAGCTCTAGGGGCAAAGACAGAGATGGGGGGATGGTCAAAGAAAAGAGAGGGGGGAGCAGGCATGAGGGGAGAGGGGTAGACAGCAGGCCCAGAGACGGGAGAGAGGACCAAAGACGGACAGTGAGGGGTCGCCTCGGGACTGGGACAGCCGTGCTCAGAGGCGCCTGTGGTCCAAGGACAGAGATGAGAGAGGGACGTGGAAGGGAGGGCTGGACAGGGGCAAGAGGCGGGCACTTGGTCAGGAGGACACTCTGAGGGAGGGTCCCTTCCAGCCTCTAGGGCCGCGTGACCGGGGCCCAGTAAGCCTGCTGAGGACTGTCCTGCTGCCCCCACCCCAGCCAGGGCATTTGTCCCATTTCTCAACTTTCCGGGACTGGTTGAAACTGCACAACAGCCACCAGGCGCCATCTGCTGGGGTCCTCAGGGTGGGGGCTCTGGGCACTGAGCCCCGAGGACACTGGGGCTGTCCCACCTGTGCTCTGCAGGATGGGAGTGGGGGAGCTTCCTGAAGACCAGACCACCCTCAGCTCCCCACTTAGACAGACTGAGGCTACAGCTCCCTCCCACGGGGGTCTGGTCCCCCTAGGCCCATCTGATGCCCTGCTGAGCAGCCGCAGTGGTACTCCTTGGGCTGGGGGAGGGGTGCACAAGGCAGAGCCCCCACCCCAGCAAGGTGAATTTGAGGGGCAGAGGACTGGCCCTGGAGCAGGCCAGCTTGTTCACTGCCAAGGGCCTGAGACAGATTGTCAGCTGGGGCAGGGACCCGGAGGGGACCTCAGGGCTGGGAGGTCCCTGCACCCCTGGCTGGACCAGCTGTGGTTCAAGGAGGAAAACGAATAGGCGCAGCCTCTTGGGAGTCCTTGCCACCTGCACCCCCGAGCCAGGCACAGAGCCCCAACTGCAGAGGGGAACCAGAGCCTGAGCTCGCTGGCACCTATTCCCAGCTTGGCCAGCGACTGCAGGAGAGCAGTTTGCAGGCGGATCCCCTCACTCCAACTTCCCAGGAGTAACTCGCTGAAACCACGGTCTCCAGGTAGGGCACTGGGTCCCAACCAGAGGGGCTGTCCCACACCAGG
Source organism: Myrmecophaga tridactyla (assembly GCA_004026745.1). Taxonomy (NCBI): domain Eukaryota; kingdom Metazoa; phylum Chordata; class Mammalia; order Pilosa; family Myrmecophagidae; genus Myrmecophaga; species Myrmecophaga tridactyla. The sequence continues at coordinate 49,885 of PVIY010011022.1, read as the reverse complement.
GTCCAGCTGTGGGTAGGGGTAGCCCTGGGCAGGGCGGGGCAGCTCCTGGGGAGGGCAGCCATGCACGGTGAGGGACAGAGTTGCCAGGAACCTCAGGGAGGCCCAAGGAGGGACGCCTGAGGCTGGCTGGGAACAAGCGTCTGGATGGAAACGTGGCCCCTGAGGGATAAAGGCCACTTCCCCACTCCCTGGCCAGGCACCCAGCTGGGCGCTCTTCTTCCCGCCAACCCACACCCCAGGCTGGCACCTGCGCACTGGCCTCCCCCTGGCCCAGACCTGGGCGCTCACCTGAGCATCCTTGGGTCACACGCCCAGGTCTGGTCCGTCTATGGAGCTTCCTGAAGGCTCACCAGGGACTCGGTCGTGGTCGTGGTCGTCTGTTGGACCAGCGTCAGTCTGTCAGTCCCTCCCCGCAGGGCTGGGCTAGGGAGGGGGAGGAGGGGTCAAGCGAGGGGAAAGAGGGAAAACAGCTGTGGCCTCCTTCCTTGTGGCCGCCCTGGCCCCAAGGAGCCCCTTCCCGTTGGGCCCTGGCCTGGCTCAGAGAGAGGCAGTTGTGGATGCCCTGCTCCTGCCTTCCCTGCCCAGTCACAGCAGGGGCCCCAACCCCCAGCCCCCCCTCCAAGGATAAGGGCCTAGAGAGTGGGAAAGCCGGAGGCGAGGCCCTCCCCACTTCTGACCAGGCTGCCAAGCACAAGAGCTGTGCCATCTGGACCCTAGTGCCCTGTTCTCACATCCACCCCTGGTCACACCCCTCCGAGTTGGGGCCAGCCCTCGGAGGGGTGGGCCAGAAACCGCGGTGCGACCCCCATCCACCAGCCCCTCCCCCTAAGGTAGGCAGCCCTGCCCTCTGCCCTGGCGCAGGACCGCACTGCGGCGCCCACCCCCACCTCCGCTCGTTGCTCCGGACCCCCACTCCACCCCTCTCCCACCGCGGAGAGGGTGGAATCGAGGGTCCAGAGGCGGTGGGCCAGCTGTTCCCAGATGCGGGCCGCCGCCCCGCCCCTTTCTGGAGGAATTACAGGCCGCGCGCGCTCAGGAGGAAGCGGAGAAGAGAGGGCGGGGGCTCTTCACGGTTTTCTGTTGATTTGTTTAATCCCACGCTATTCGCAGCTTTCACCAAGAGCTGAGGGGAGGAAGGGGGGGCGGGGGTCTTAGCCGCTTCCCCCTCTCCCTCCTCCCCCGCCTCCGCCGAAGCCACCTGACCCGTCTCGAAGTTGCCGGCCCGCCGCGCTCCGGTCCTTTGTGCGCCCCGAGGCGCCGCCTGGAAACCGGAGACCTGAGCGGGCAGTGCGCGCCCTTCACACCGAGCCGCCGCCTACCCCGCGCCCTCCCTCCCCTCCCCCACTTCCCCGCGGAGCTGGCAAATAAATAAATCCACAAACACAAATTCTCGGAGTACTGGATCGAGGCGGCAGCGTGGGGAGCAGCGGGGAGAAGGCGCTGGGACGGCGAGCCAACGCCGGGCGCCGGCGAGGGGAGCCGAGGCCCGGAGGCAGCAAGCTGACTTTGAAGAGCCCTCCGAGCCTCGGGGGCCAGGCTGGCAGCCTTTCCCGCTGACACCTCCTAGCCGACTCCACCTCACCTTCCTCTAGCCGGGCCGGGGCCTGACCGGTGGACGCTGGGAACGGATTGGGGCAAGCCGGGAACCCTGATCGGGGCGCAGGACTGCAGGAGGTGGACTCGCAGGAGGAGTGCGCGGCTGGGGGTGCTGGAAGGGCTGAGCCGCAGCCACCCGCCCAAGGGAAGGAGCGTGACCTCCAGCTTGGTCCCCTGCCCACCCGCGCCTGCCATAGGGACCTCTGGCCACGGTAAGGGGAGGCAGAATGGAGGGAGCTTGTGAGGGGCAGTGGCCCTTCCCTAGCCTAGGGGATGTCCCCTAGTTCAGAAAAGCGGTCCTTGCTGAAAAAAGATATGGGGTCTCTAAACCTGAGGTGCTAAGGGGTCCCCACCCTTAGAATGCAAATACGATCCAGGAGGTGGAGTTGGGGGTGGCTGGTGCAGGGGCTGGGAGTCTGCCCTCACAGACCTACCTCCCCGGCACCCTGTGTGGGAAGAGGAAGGGGAAGGCTGGGGGTTGGGAAAGGAGGCGAAACCAGGGTTCAGGGTTTGGCTTCAATACCATGGACAGCGGATGCCGCGCCCCCAAGCCCCGGCCCCAGCTGCATCCAGAGAGGACCTGGGCTGGGTCTGCAATGAGGCCCTGGCGCCCCCACGGTCCACGCAGCTGCACTGCAGGCCTGGCTATCGGGGCCTGCAGGCTCGGGGCAGCCTCCCGAGTGCCCGGCTGGGGGTCTCATGAAGGTGTATGTATGGGGGGGGTGACTGTGGGTGCGACACAAGAGAGAAGGGCCATCTCTGACACCTGCAGAGGGTGAGGAATTTTGCGGCTGGGGAGAGTCAGCTGAAGCTGCAGCGAAGGGGGAGGGGCTCCCTGCTGTGGGTGGGGGATCAGCCTGGGGAACCGAGGGGCAGAGCAGCCTGGCCTATCACCCTTCCCAGTCTGCCCTGGGACTGGAAGGCCTCAGGGGTCCTGCACTGAGAGAGAAGCAGGACCGGGTTCCAGAGCAAGGAGGTCAGCCGGTGTGGTTGTGAGGGCAGATGGCGCAGGGCAGACAGAGGCCACTGGCTGGGCCTGGGCCTGGCGGCACATTCGGTATCTGCACTGGGAACAAAGGCCTGCCAGGAGGCATGTGGTGGCAGAGCTGCTGTTCCCTGGCCCTGGGGGACAGACCAGGGTCCCCTTCTGGAAGGCTCCAAGGAGCCGGCACTGGTGAGGCCATTGGGGTGTCACCTGGGCTTGTGTGCTCCCTGTGGGTAACCTCTGTCTCCTTCCTGCACATAAAGAGCCGAGGTAGGCCTGCCAACCCCGCAGCCATACTCTCCCCGGGCCCCTCTCCTACCTCCAGGGGTAAGTCTACGGCTGGTGGGGCCTCAGCGGAGCCAGGGAATGTGTGGATAGCAAAGGTGGGGGTGCAGGGGCCGAGAGTCCGCTGAGGGGTGGCAGAGAGAGTAGCGGGGCACGGTGGGGTGATGGCGCAAGGTGGGACTGCTGTGCGCACATGTGGGGCCTGAGGGCGCATCCAGGGGAACATGGAGGTTGGATTGCGGGAGGCGCGTGTGGGATCCGTGGAGGATGAGGGGCTTGTCGGTGTGAGAGAAATTTCAGTGGGCATACGTGGGGCCGCAGGACCGCGGGTTCGGTCGAGGGCGGTGTCCGTGTGCGTGGAGGAGCGCGCGGGCGGCACCATGCGTGTGCGCGCGTGTACGCGGCGCGCGTGCCCCGCAGTTCTCAAGGACACCTCGGGGAGGCGGTGGCGGAGCCGGTGCCGGGTGACGTCACCGCGCGTCCCAGTGATAATCGCCCGGTGCCCGAGCCGAGCGCGGATACGCGCGGAGGCGGCGGCGGCGCTGGGACAGTTGCGCCGAGGACGGGACGAGCGCCCGCAGCCCGGACCTTGAGGACGCTAGGCTCCCAGTCCGCCCCGTCGCTCGGGTACTTGGCCCCTTTTGCAGCGTCCTCGGCCTGCCAGCCGCTTCCGCGCCCTCCGCGGCACCCCTCCGTCCAGGGCAGTGGCGTGTAGGGCCCATGGCACAGAGGAGGAGGCGGGAAACGGCGGCGCTGGGAGCAGAGGCGGCAGTGGCCGAGGAGCACCAGGCGGCGACGGCGGCTCCCGACCGGTAACTGCGCTATGGGTCGGGCTGGGGCAGCTCCGGGACGAGCCGGGAGCAGCATCTCCCAGTCTCCAGTCCTTCCCTCCAGTAGCGGCCCCAGCGCGTGCAGGACGTGTTTGCTGGGTTGTAAAAGAGACTGGATTTCAACTTCAGACATCGAGATTCTTTATTCTAACCGGACTCGGTGTGCGCTCGTGGGTCGGGCGGGGGAGGGGAGCGCAGCAGGGGGAGGGCAGCTGCGGAGACGCTCCCTCTGCCCGGTCGCTGCGGGATCTGCGCCCCCCAGCAGTCCGCGAGAGGCGGCACACGCGCGCAGAGTCGCTCGCTCGCCCACTCCGCTTCTGCGCCTCCCTCGCGGTGATTCCACCCGGCTTCAGGACGCCCCGAGGGGCTGGTTTGGGAACCCCCCTACCTACTGCGAAAGGGAAGAGAAGAGTTGGGGGTGGACCGGGTCTGGAGCCCGAGGAAGCACGGTCTGCTTAGCGCAGAGGCTCCAGACCACCCGCACCGCGAAGACGTCGGAGCGTTCCCGCCCCCTCGGAAACGACCCTCCGCAAGCCGGAGCCGCGGCCCGGACTCTGGCCCGGCCATTTGCCGCCCGCTGCAGGCCTGAGGGCCCCTCTGCGTGTTCACAGCGGACCTTGATTTAATGTCTATACAATTAAGGCACGCGGTGAATGCCAAGAGAGGCGCCTCCGCCGCGCCTTTCTCATGGAAATCGCCCGCGGGCGGAAGGCGAGTCCGGCCCGGCGGCCCCCGGCGGCCCCTAGCGCCGCGGACAAATCCAGCGAACAATGCGCCCGCCCAGGGGGCGGCCCAGCTGCCGGGCCGGGGATCTGGCCCGCGGGACACAAAGGGGCCCCCATGCCTCCGGCGTCGCTGGGTGGGTGGGGGCGACGGAGGAGGGGAGGGCTACTGCCCGGGCATGGTTGCGGCCACACGGCCCCGGCCCCCAGCCACGTGTGTCTCCAGCACAGAGTTCCGAAGGGCCCAGAGAGGGCGGCGGGGACCCGTGAGGGCGTACGAGGAAGAGCGGAGGTTGGGAGACAAAGGAGAGTCCGCGGGGAGCGGCGGGGCGGGGGCCGCCCGGCGGGGAGGGAAGGACCTGGGAAAATTCGGCGGCCGCGCGGGAGCAGCTGCGAGGTCCCGGCCGCCGCGACAGGTCGGGCGCTGTCCACGGTGCTGGCGGCGGGGGCGGCCCCGGGGGGACAGGACTGCCGGGGAGGGCAGAGCCAAGCCCGTCCCGAGTGTCACTCTCGCCCCATCGCCGGCGCGCTGGGCAGTTGCCATGGCAACGGGGAGGAGTGGGTTGGGGTCTGAGGTTATTGCAAAATCTGTCCCTCTTTAGGCCGCGTGGCGTGGCGGGGGCGGGGGGCGGGGGGAGAGCGGGTGCGGGCTGGGGACAGCGCGCCTTGAGGTCAGGGAACGGCTCCTGCCCGGCCTTGTGCCTGAAACTGGGGGGCGGCCCACGTCTCATCCGCGTACACAGTCCACCCAAGGACAGCTGGGTGTTCAGCACGCACCCCGCCCCCGAGCCTCCCGCGTGGCTGCGAGGTCTAGAGGCACAAGAGGCTCCGCAGCCAAGGGAAAAAATGACGCACCCCTCCCCCTCCCGCCATCTGCAGCCGCAGTGACACCCACTCGGGTTTGCGGCAGGAATTTTTTTTTCCTACTCTGGGAAGCCGGCGCCACCTGCTGATGTCCTGGCTCCTTTCTTCCCTTCCACACGCCCTGGACTCCATCCCCACGAAGCCTGGCTCAATAGCAGCGCCCTGCAGCCTCAGGGTGCCTGTTCAGTAGAGGAGGGCACCCCCCAAACACCCTCCTCCCCTTCCGGCAGGTCCCCAACCCTACATTTGCGGCTGCGCAGCTCTGCCTCCTAACTGGGTCAAGGATGGAGAGCCCCTTTGCCAGCCTCCAAGCCTGGCCAGGGCCTTGGCCTCCCCGGAATTCTCCCAGCCTCAGTCCCAGGGCGGAGAGTAGGAAACCAGGACAAAGGAACCCCTTGAGTTTCAGGTACCACACCCCAGTGCCCCATCCCCTGCACTGGCTGGTGGAAATGCTGCTTCCAGACCCTCTACGCTGAGGCACAAGCAGAAGCCCTGCAGAGCCTCCATCTTTGCACCCCTACTCCTAGGTAGGATCATCACAAAACCAAAGACATCCCCTCCCTCTGCCCCTCAGCAGGATGGGTGGCGAGGGGTGGGGTGGGCATCCAGGGCTGCCCAGAGAGCCTATAGAACAGAGTAGAGCTGGCCCACAGCCCTGCCCACTTTCCTACCAGGGGATGGGACATGTCCTTCAGGCAGCATCAGCACACTCCCCAGTTCTGGTCTTGAGGAAGGGAGAAGAGCCCATTGGAGCCCCCAGGCCACTCCAGGGCCCTAGAAAGAGGGGCCTTTCCAGCCTGAGCTTCCCCTTGGGGCTGCTCAGACACTCCCTGAACTAGAAGAAGGTAATCCCACTCCTCTGCCTTCTGGACTCGGGGTTGGGGACCAGACTCCATTCTTACACATGGCTCCAGTGCCCAAACCTTCCCTGACAGCAGAGGAGCCTCCTCGCTACGAGCTGCCAGGCAGGTGGGAAAGCAGGAGGGCGGGGTCCATGGCAGGGAATGACCCACACCTCCACATGTCCTGGGCTCCAGGGGGCTCTGTGGGGAGGCCTCTGGGAAAAGCTCCCTGACTCTGCAGCATGGAGACCTTTGTCCTTCAGAATCTTCCTCACAACAAGAGTTGGACCTGAGGTCACAGTGCACCAAAGGCCCCAAGCAGGGCCGCAATTGTGGCCCCATTCCTGCCTAGGAGGAGGGCAGTGGCAAGCCCAGCAGGGCTCCCAGAGGGCTTCCCCCAGGTTCTGAAACCCTGTGGTGTGGCTGTAAGCAGCGAGCACAGGACTTGCAGACCAGGAGCCCATCACTGCCGCACTCTGCACCCTACAGGACTCCCCAGCACGCTCAGCCTCCCCTCCTTCACAAACATGCACATGCACACTTGATCACACCCACACTTGCTCACAATCACCCCATTCACACATATTTGTATATACTCACTTGCACTTACACCCTTGCACAGACACACACACACCCTGTCTCCTCTCCAGGGAAGGAGCTAGCCACATGCACCCAGTGGGCACCAGGAGCCTTCCTAAAGGAGAAGGCAGGAGACAGGCCAGGGACAGAGCTACAGCCACTTTGTTGGGGCACACTCTGTCCCCAGAGACTCCTGAAGGAGAAGTTGAGGCCATCCTGCCAGGGCCCTCCAGCAGGGGACACTGCCCAGTGAGGGCAGCAGGCAAGGGGGCGGTGGGACTTCGAAGAGACAGCCCCGCCTTGGTGGCGAGAACTTTTCTGTCTGCCCCAGCCCTGTGAGCCCCCCGACCTCGCCTGCCCACAGGCCCATCTGTGGTGGGCTTCCAGAAGCCCCTTCCCTCTCCACACCAGGCCAGCAGGACAGTGGTGAGGAATTGGACCCTCTGCTCCTGGCCACCTCCTGCCTGGGCCCAGGCACTGGAAGGGGAGACCCCACAAAGCTCAGACCCCCAGCAGCCCAGGCTTTACCTCTGGCTGTGCCAGGACTTTGAGTCCCAGAGCTCTCTGCAAGACGGGTAAGAATTTGGGGGAGAGAATTAAAAATCAAGAAATGAAAATGGAAAAGTGCTGCTCCCCCAAATGGTTAGATGACATAGAGAGAAGATGGAGAGGGACCCTGTCTCGTGCTGTGACAAGGAGCAGAGGAAACTCTGCGTCTGCCTGGTGACCCCATCCCAGGGAGCAGAAGGTGGGAGGCCTCATGAACACACTTCTTGGAACCTCGCTTTACCTAAGGGGTGCCTCAAAGGAAAAGGCCAATGGAGGCTGAAATAATAAAACCAGAGCATCTCCGGAGCTACCTGGGATTTCCTGATGGGTAACAGGGTAAACAAGAGAGGCTGGGCCAGGGAGGAGACAGAAAGGAAGAGGGACCCTGTAGGGTGCAGGCCCTGCAGACCCCAGCCCAGCCCTGGGAGCATGTTTCAGATGGGCCTGAAAAGGGACCCTTCCTGCCCGAGCAGCACCCCCCCATGCATGCTCTTATGTCCTGTCCTGGCCCTCACACTTGTCCTTGCAGAACGGAGGTGCAAAGTGTCCTGGCTCCTGTTCAGGGGACTTGGCATCAACCAAGACATCATAACAACCACAGTGACAGCCACGCACCTGCACTCCCGAGTCCCACACGCCCCCACCCCAGCTGCCCGCGCCTGATGCCCAGAGCTCACCCTTCAGCCAGTGGAGCCCTCCCCATACCCTAGCCCTGGAAGTTTGCAGGGGGTGTGCAGGGCAGGGGTGGGGAGCAGAACTGAATCAGAAGGGGCTCTCTGCCAGCCAATTCCACAGACACTCTGATGGGGGTGGGGGCCAGCCGGGGGCAGAAGACAGAAGCAGGGAAATGGAGCCAGATGGAAACAAATGCACAGCTCTCCAATAGGGAGCAAGACTAGCTATGGGGGTGCTGCATGGCCTTCAGCTCCTGTGCCACTTTCAGAAGATCCACTCAGGCTGCCCCCAAAATGCCTGGGGATACTGCAGCAGCTCCCTCCCCAGTCTCCACCCCAGGGTCCAGGAAATCAGGCACTCCAGCCCAGCCCCCCACTTGAATTTATGCCAGGAGCACAGACCCTCTGGGAGATACCTGGGCTGTTCTGGGGCGTGACCACTCAGGACCCCCTGCTGAGAGTCCCAAGCCTGGAGGAAGACACTGATCGATCACAGGTAAATGCAGCCGCTGTCAGCTCCCGCACACAGAGAGCCACCAGGGCTGGGGGCAATGCAAGTCTGGGCCCCTCCTGGCTCCAGAGAGCAGCCTAATCAGCTCTCTCCAGCAACCACCCAGACCACTCAGGCAAAGGCAGCACAAAACCACCTGCTCGGCAGCACGCATACTTGGAGCTGCCTGCGTCTGGGTGGGGTCCCCCCCTCACAGTATCCATGCCCACCACATGCCAAAGGGGACTGCAGTAGACAAGCTTCAGGGGATGTAGGGTCAAATCAGGCCTCGGGGGACCTCAAGCTGTGCATTGAGGGAAGAGGCCAGCCCCAAAGGTCACCTGCATGAGCAAGGACAGCATAGGTAGACTCTCCCTGCCAGGAGACTCATGTAAAGAAGACTCAAGGGCCAAGCCACTGCCCCCTGCCCCAACATGCCTCAGACCAGGGGGTAAGGAGGGGGTCTCTGCACAACTGGATGGTCTTTGTTCAGCCGTTTTCCATCCATTCATTCACTCAACAAATATTTCTGAGCCCCTTCCGGGGCCTCACCACAAGTCTTGCTGAGATCTGGGTGGGCATAAAGGGGGCGGGACCCTGATTGGTAGAGAGGATAACAGCTCCTGCACTCTGCCTGGGAACTCAACTGGAATCGAGCCTGGAACTGAGCAGGAGCCACCTGAGGACAGCTGAGCCTTGGGCATCAGAATGAGGTCTCAGACTCCCAAATCAGGGCTACCCAAATCCTTTACTCTATCATGCCCGTTTCCTCATTTATGGCATGAGGGTGAACTCAGACATGTTCACATTCAGTAAATGTGAGCAGTTATCATCACCACCACCACCATCACCATCATCATCATCATCACCATCACCACCACCATCATCACCATCACCATTAACACCATCATCATCACCACCACCACCACCATCATCACCATCATCACCATCATCATCATCATCACCACCACCACCACCATCACCATCACCATAACCACCATCATCTCCACCACCATTATCACCACCAGCATCACCATCTTCACAACTACAGCATCACTATCATTACCATCATCAACCTCACAGGCTAAGCCCATGTCAACTCTCTCAAACTGGTCTAATATTCAGTTCTTTGAAGTTGTAGAGAAGTGGGCAGCCACCAAAGTCTGCAAGTGTAGCCACCAGAGATCGCTCAAAAAACCCACTTACTCCAAGAAGGATGACCATGTGTTGAGGACACAGGGGTGGAGGGTGCAGGGACAGATCAGTTGGGTGACGTATCATGCAGGACCCCAAACCCTGAGGCTGGCCCCAAGCAGGAGAGCTCTCTCCATGCCACAGAGGCCTCCAGCCATCACTTCCCAAGCAGTCCTTGACCCAGCTGGCCCTTCCAGGCAGGCGCCAATGTCTTTTCCCCACAACCCTCCAAAACATCCATAGATGACCCGTTTACCATCCAAATCACATTTCTCCACCACTTCATACCCAGAAAAGTGCAAAACCCACTGGGGTTCTATGGGCAAGCCGTCTCACATCCTGCTGACAGCCCTTCTTGGAGCCCACTTGCCTAAAGTTTGGGGACTTTGTCCCAAAAGCCCAAGGCCCAAAAAGAGCCCCCAGAAAGGTCTGTTTCCAGGTAAAATGCACATTTCCCTTCTTGCAAGCCCGCAAGGGTTAGAGACCTGAGGAGGTGCCCAGTCTCTGTGTCCAGAAGAAGAGAAAGGCCAGATTCTCTCCCAAGGGGCTCCTGTTACCTCAGGCCATTATCAGTTCTACCAAGGCCTATATGTGGGCATGTGTGTGCACATGCATGTCTGTGCATGTGTGTATGTCTGGTGTAGGCAATGCGTGGTCACACGTGCACTCTCTGCATTGTGAATGTTCACACTTGCATGGATGTGTGTCTTTTTGGTGCACACATATGTGCATGTGTGTTAGCATGAGTGTACACAAGTACGTGTATGTGTGTGCATGAGTTTGTCATTTGTGTTTACACATGCCTGCGTGCATTTATGCATATGCACATGTGGGCATGTATGTCCAGGTACACATGCATGTGCATTTGTGTATGTGTACACATTTATGCATATGCATGCAGATGTGTTGAATGTGTGCCTTATGTGTGCTTATGCATGTGCATTTGTGCATTTGTATTTTTTGTGTATGTCTATAGGCATGTGTGTGCTCATGCATGTGTGTGTGTTTGTGTTGGCATGTACAGTATGAAGGGCACAGAGGGCAGCTCAGGGAGGAAAGAGCCCCTGAACCCTCTGGGCTTCCTGCCTCTGTAGTGAACCATGCTCCTCCTGCTGGAGCTTTTCCTTCTCCAGATCCTGGGTCTCCTCCTGCCCAGCCCTCCACCTGTTGCCCGTTTCCCAGGGGGCTTCCCTGAGCCCACCAACGGCAGAGATCAAAGCCCAGTGTTTTGGGTGCAGCTTTCCATGGGGTCATTGCCCCCTCCCCGGAGGGCAGGTCCTGCTGGTCACCCAAAGAGTGGCATGGCCAAGAACTTGTGGTGGCCAGGGCAGTGGCGGAGAAGCCCAGTAGAGCGTGGGGAGGCACAGCATGGCCAGCCCTGCCTCTGCTGCTCTCAGGACAGGACAACTGCAGAGTCAAGTCCCGGCCTGGCCAGAAGTTGTGTCCCGGGCCACCGCACAGAAATAGCCCACCTAGTGGTGGAGTCCCTGGGCCCAGCCCTGTGTAGCCTCTGATCACAGGGCGGGGTGAGGCAGAGGGCAGGACCAGTGCAGGTACCTGCCTTCCCTCCCCAGGCCCTCGGCAGCCTCCCTGGCTGGGATCCTCCTCTGCCCAGCCTCCCAACTCCTCCCAGCCCACTCTGGGAAAGGGTCCACAGGTGCTGTGTGGGGAGGCTGCCTTGTCCCCAGCTGTCCAGGGGTCCTCAAGGACAGGGTCTGCCATGGATTTAGGACCCAGGGAAGGTGGGCAGGGACAAAGGCCCTGCAGGAACCAGAAGAGGGGCACGCTCCACGCAGGGCAGGCTGCCAGGCTGCCCCAAAGGAGGTGAGGGCTTGAACGGTCATCCTGCAGTCCCAGCCTCCCCAAAAAACCTAGACATCGGCCCAGACGGGGTAGGTGATGCCGGGGGTGCAGCTTGAGAGTGGATAAGCCTGGATAAGCCTCCAGGGGCATTTCTCAGGACTCAGGTGTGAAGCTCAGAGACCCCGTCCGGCCACAGGGACCTTTGCCCACAGCTGTATAGCACCTGGCTGCATGTAGGCTCCTGGGCAGGAGACTGGTGACAGCATCACTGTGGACAATGCCTCCCTCAGGGCACATAGCAGGCTGGCCCGGGCCAGTGTCACCACAGGAGGGAGGAACTCTGGGGCACCCCCTTGGCCCTCCTAAGGGGCGAGAGGGACCTGCCGAGGAGCCACCACGCAGGCCTCCTGCCCCCCGCCCCCAACCCCGCTGGGGCAGCAACGCAAGCACCCCTCCCTGCCCCCCGCCAGTTCCAGAAGTCCTCTCATGGCTCTTGTGGGTGAAAGTCAAAGGGGCAGCCCCCAGGCCGCGGCTCCAGCCCAGCCCTGACCTCCCAGTCCCCGTCTAGCGCCCGGGCCTTCTACCGCCAGCCTCACTTCCTCCGGGCTCTGAAGCCACGTTCTCAGGGCACCTCGGCTCACCCAGCCCCTCTCTGCACTCAGCCAACTGTGCTGCAGCAGCCTTGGATGACAAGAAAATAGGGCACTGTGAGCCACCCAGTGGGGTACCCCTGGCCCAGCACCCCATCTCAGCCCTCTTGTCCGAAAAGGGGAAAGTCCAAGGGCTTTAACAGAGGTCTCCCAAAGCAGTTAGCACCTCCAATTAGGACAATTCAAGGTGGGACCACCACGGGGCCCGTTTACGGAGGGGCAGGGAGGCGGGAACCCCATGGAGGGTGACAGGAGGGCAGCCCCGGCCTGGCCTCAGAGGGCGAGGAGGGGCCTAGCAGGACCCAGGTGGCCTCCCAGGGGCCAGCGGCCAGGGCCTGTGGGGAAGGTGCAGGAAGGGCCCCTACAAATCTGAGGGCAGTGCCTGAGGGGCAGCGCCCCAAGCAGGGGAGATACATTGCTACCCCAAACGAAATGCAAATGTGCTTGCTTCCCTCTACCAGGAGCTGCCCCCTCCACAAAGCCTGACTCAATCCTGGACAGAATGAGGTCTGAGCAGCAGGACAGGGCGCAGGTCCCCATGCCACCTCCCCCCAAACACTCACCCCAGCCACACGGCCTTGGCCTCCTCCCCACCCCCTAAATGCTGTAAGGCCATTATTGCATCAGTTGGCAGGCCTGCAGGCGGACGCCTAGGGCAGAGTGCTTTCGGGGTCATGGTTACCAAATGCAGAACGTCTCAGGTAATGCATGCGGCGGGGGCACACGCACCTGCTCCCGAACAATATGAAACACATGCCACACACTCACACACGTGCATACTTGCTCTCACATGTTCACATGTTCATATGTGCATGCACATTCACATGCACAGGCTCTTCACACTCATGTGCTCACACATTCACACATGCTTACACACCCTCACACCCTCAGGTACACTTACACACATACTGTCACACACTCATGCATGCCCTTACACACACATGCCTTCAAAACACAGGTGTTCACACATGCATGCACACGCTCACACTTACACACACATGGTCTCATGCTGTCACACACAGAGCAAATGATCAAGCAAATGAGGCAAAATATTAAGAAAATCCAGGGCGATCTCTGTACTATATTTATTCTTGCAACTTTTCTATAAGTTTGACATTATTTCCAAATAAGCATTGTTCTTTGTGAGCTGTTATGTCCACACACCTGTGAGCCCAGCTGGGGCAGCTGCCTGTCTCCCTCTGCCTGTCCCTGCACCTCCTGGGGCTCCTGAAGTAGCATGCAGGGTGGGAGGGACTTCCAGTCCCCACCCCACACCAGGCCCGGCACAGCAGCCCGGCTCAGGGCCCGGGGTCCTCAGGCCTCGTCTCGCCCGCCCTGCTACATTTCTCTATCTGGGCTGATCTGAGCGTCCCTCTCCCCTCTCCATTTCTCACACTGAGACACCAGTGTGAAGCCTTCCCTCTGCATCTCTAGACATGGTGGAAGCTGCTAGGCAGACTGTCCCGCCTGGCGAGGGCGGCGGGGGCAGGTCCTGTCTGGGCCAGCCACAGCTCTGGGCCTCTCACCCAGAAGCACCTGCTGTGCGGCACTGTCTGCAAACGCTGCAGCACGGCCTGTCCAGCCTGGGGACCCTGCAGATGTGGGCTCGGCACCTGGTCTGGGGAAAAGCCTCGGTGGCTCTCAACCCTGAAGAAGGCCCAGTTTTCAGCTCACCAAGCCACCTGCGTCCTGCCTCCAAACTGCTACATCTGAATGTGCTCAGCGCCACCATCCCACAATGCTGAGTGCCAAGCACCAGGCTGCCCCAAGCTCCAGGGGTGGTCCAAATCCTCAGCTCACCATCCCACCCCCGCCCCCACCCCCCAGAGTCTGTCATGGTCCATACCCCATGCTGGACAGTCGGGACCCACCCCAAGGCCTTGGTGCTGGAAGGAAGAGGACACGGAGCTGGTCCCCATCTGACACCTACTAACTCAGAGATGCAACTGTGTTTAGGTCGTTCTGGGCGTATGGCATGGGCCTCAGGGCTGCAGCGGCTAAGAGCAGCAGTCAGCAGCCTGCGAACCCCGTGGACTGGACGGCTGGGAGGCTTGGGGACCCGGCTGCCGGTCTGTGCTGAGATGACTCTTCTTACGCCCCGGGCCGGACTGTCCTCTCAGCCCCTGCCCACAGGCCCCACCCGGCTCTGCCGGCCACTGCCAGAGCCGTCTGTCAAGGCCACTTCCCAGTGCAGGCTCCCGGCCCAGCATGTCTTGCACCAAAATCTGGGGCCCAGTTTTCCAGAAGGTCCGGTCCCTTCCCTGCACAGGAAGTGGTCTTGTCTGTGCTTAGAGTGGGTATGTCATGCAGAATCCATCACTATTTGTCATTCAGCTGCAGCTGTCTACGCAAGCCTGACTCTGGGCTGTGACACACAAGCCTCGTAAACACTAACTGACCAGGGGGTGGGCAGTTCTCCCACCTTTACCTGGCCCCCGCAGAGTGGCCACCTGCAGTGACTGCTCCCAAGGGAAATGATGGCCCCAAGACTTCCCACTGAATATTCTTTAAACTTAAAAATATTTGCACCAGGTGGTGTTAGCCATAAACAAAATAATTATATCTAAAATGGAGTTGGAAGAAAAGCGTTCAGACACTGACACCCTGCCAAGTCTCAAAAGCATTCTCAGGCTGCGGGACGGCAGCAGCAGGCCTGAGAACGGTTGGAGCACCCGTCAGCCCACGGAAAGGCCCTGCTTCCCAGTAAAGGACAAGTGACCAGGTCTGGCAGCTCAGTCATGCACCGGGGGCGCAGCTGCTGCGAGCTGGTCCTCATGGCCTCGGCTCCCAGCCCGCTCCTGGCCAGGTGCTCTCTGTCCACACGGGCTACGAGTGCAGTCACCCCACCTTCTCACAGAGACGTGACGCTTGAACCAGCCGAAGAACCCCCGGGCAGCCCCAAGGCTGCTTCTGCAACCGGAGTGAATGGAGCCAGAAGTTCCCGGACAGACTCTCCCCCAGCAGGGGGCACTCCCCAGGAACAGCAAGACTCCCAACCCCATGCGCTTCGGGTGGCACAGACAGAGGCGAACCCAGTGCTCTGGGCTGCGCTGGGAGGGGCGGATGTGGGAAATATTAATCTACATCTCTTCATAAAACCAGACCTGACGCGTGTTTGAAACTGCATTAACTCCCTCAGACTATGCCCCATATAGCATGGGTCTCCCCCTTCATGCCCCAGGCTATCTGTGACCTGAGCTCAGACACAAGCCTCACCCCAAGGGGCTGGGACCACCGGCAAGGAAGGAGCCGCCGTGCTGTCAGGTCCACACCACTGGTGCCTGACCCCCGGGGTGGTGGCTCTCAAGGCTCAGACAAAACACATGCCCTCGCTCCAGGAAGGGTCCCCACCACTGGCAGGAACACCGAGGACCCCCACACCCTTCAGTTCCTCTCCCAACCAGTCACACATAAAACGGCCAGCAGACACAAGGCTGTTAAGTCACCCAAGGATTAAAACGCTTCCTGAAATAAAACTAAAGAATATGGAGCAAACCTGGAGCTGCATTTTCAATTGCAGAATACCAGGTGCGAGACAAACACCCAACATTTGACTAACCTGTCACTATAACTAGTTTTCCTATGCTCTCATTTTGTACATTTTCCTTGTACCAATTACTGAATTCTGGTGGGGGCAGTGATCGTCTGGGAAAGAGTTTGCAAGCATTTTCTGGGATGATGCTATTATTCTCTTTTGTCTTCATCTCATCTCACCCTTGTCAAAATTATGCTGATGTATACTTAAAAGTTGTGCCTTTCACTGTATGTAAAGTATACCTCAAAAAGAAAAACTGTATATAAATATCCAAACTCTTATCAATATGTATAAATTATTTAGAGGGACTGTATACTAATGTGTCCAATCAGAAGTACATAAAATAAGGACTGAGGAAGGGACCAAGGGATGGCCGGGGGGAGACAGGAAAATGAGTGGGGGAATCTAGGAGGTGTGTGAATCAGATGCCCACAACACTGTATGTTTGCAAATTCTTATAATAAAACATCGGGGAAGGTGGGTGGGGTGCATGACACTATAAACTGCACGTTGTAACTTCAGATCATTGTAAAATTTCCTCAGGTTTTTAAATAGCAACTCCTTTTACAGGCCTTGCAATTAAAAAAGTTACTATGCAGTAAGGTTAAAGAATAAAATGACACCAAACTTGCTAAATAGGTATTGTTTATTAAGGCTTGTATTCTCCTAGAGGAAAAGTTATCTGTTGTTGCCCATTACTCCACACAGGCTCAGAGCAAGTGACACGTTCTAAATACAAGTCTAAATAATACAGTTTAAACTGAATCAGAGGGTCTTTTGGAGTCCGTAGTTTTCCTCAGACACCTGCTGTGGGTGTTGGGGGGGGCGCCCTCGACAGTGGACATGTGCGGGCTGTGTGCCAGGCAGCAGGCGTGAGCACCATTTTCATGCTGAAACGCAAACTCCAGGCGGTGGCGAGTTCGTCAATGGTTCCCTCATTCCACTAACACAGGACAGCAAATTCAGTTTTTACATTTTGTTTGTTTTGCTTTTTTTTACCCATTCGACAGGAAAAAAAATTGAACATACCATCAAATGTGCACATTGGAGGTACCATCCATCACACTGCCTAGCGGTTCCTACATTTAAAGCTTAGCATTATTGGTATAAAAATCTAAGATGGTATTAGGGTTTGCAAGTGAAGAAAAAAAGGAAAATTAAAAATGAGCTGCAAAAAACGAAGAACACCTGAACACCGAACCAGATTTAAAATGTTTCCAAAGCCTCTGCATATGAATCCCCTCATTATCTAGCTGTGTCAAAGCTCAGAGCAAGCAGGGACAGCAGATGCCGGCATTGGCCCCACCGGTGGGAAGGGGAAGGGGATTCAAGAACCGTTTTCACCAAAGTTTAAAAATTAAAATTTATCTGTCTAGAAGAAAAATCAAATGGGCATTTTAGATAAACACAGAGAATAAAAATGGCAAACCAGCTGACCAAGGTGATCTTGAACCTTTTGATTTCAGTATTTTGAAGAGCAGCATTTTCACAGAAAACTTGAAATGACTACACAATTCATGGTTTCTTAAATGTGTGCTAAAGCGAAAAGGGGGCAAGAAATAAGAAGGCATATAGAGATAGCAAATGGCTGAATACAAGAATAAGAACATAATTTCTGCCAAAATTAAAAATAATCTTTGGGATGTGTTAAGCTTTTTGTTTTTAAGGATATTTATATTTTGCATTAGGTCAGTCTGAATGATAAGCTGACAAAAAATAATAACCTTTATTAGTGAGTTCTACAGTATTATAACACACAGAAAAACGCAAATGAATGCCGATCCATCGGGGCAAAATTAAACTGCAGAGAACTAAGAGACGCGACACTTCAGCCCCCTGCACAGGCGACATGTGGCGCTGGCACTGGACGACAGCACCAAGCGCACATTTTTAAACTTTGTTTTTCAAAGTCTAACAATAAAACATGTAAGAAACTGGCTTATTCTTATTGTTTGTTTCGATTCTGTCGTTCCTGTAAAAGAAAAAGGAAGAAAGTTTAGCACTGAGTAAATGGCACAGATGAATTCCCTCAAAAGTGACCAGTGCCGCTGGCCAGCGCCGGCCAGCAGACACAAGGCTGTTAAGTCACCCAAGGATTAAAACGCTTCCTGAAATAAAACTAAAGAATATGGAGCAAACCTGGAGCTGCATTTTCAATTGCAGAATACCAGGTGTGAGACAAACACCCAACATTTGACTAACCTGTCACTATAACTAGTTTTCCTATGCTCTCATTTTGTACATTTTCCTTGTACCAATTACTGAATTCTGGTGGGGGCAGTGATCGTCTGGGAAAGAGTTTGCAAGCATACCCCATGGACACACCTGAGTGCCCGCTGTGGAGCTGCAGGCCCAGTCATGCCCAGGCTTCGGCCTCACCCACCCACGGCCACCCTGCTGCCTTTGCACCCACTCCCCCCCAAAGACTGGAACTTTTAACAGCTTTTTCTTTTAGCAGAAAATCTCCAACCATTACAACCCCACAGGGCCTGCTTGCCAGGAGCGTGAAATCCTGACCACCAGCTTTTCAAACCCTATCCTACATGGAAGTGACATGCTGATGGAGAAGCCCTTTATAAATGTAAAACCACTTGTGTGCTGAGGAAAGAACTGACATGTACTGGGCAGTGACTCGTGCTAGGTACGATGGGAGCTGCTTTGTCCTATTGCACCTCACTTAAAGCCACAAGAGCCCTGCGGAGCAATGAAGTCTGTCCGACTGGCTAGATTGCGAGCACTTGTGAGGGGCAGAGTGGCCTGTGGACTCAGGTCTGTCTGGACCATACTCCTTCCATCACTCCATGCCTCTGTGACACTCAGGAAACCGCGGCCTCCATCAGTGCAAGGTCCCTCCAGCCAGGCCGATTTCCTAATAGAACATTCTCTCTTCCAGAGTAAGTCTGACAGGGAAGGATGAGCTACACCTTTGAGTCTTTTTCCACATTTGCCCGACTAGCTTTAGCAGGCAGCATCTAGAAGGTACCTGGTCACTTCCTCAGTGGTGGCACCTAGATTCAGTCCAGACGGAGGACACCCACTCCAAAGAGCACTCAGTTACCGTGTGCCACCCTCCCTGACACTGCCATTTTCATCCCTGCCCCCCTTTTTATTAAAATGCAAACTAGTAAATGGCTGTGAAAGGAGCTTATCTATGAACTACACCCAGCAATACCCACAGAGATTGGATTACACTTCAAGTTTAACTTAAGTAACAAGTTAAGTCTTTCTCTTTTGCTAATAAAACATAGTAAACCTATTAGCACACTGCAAGGTCTCTAGCTCATCATTCACAGCATAAACATCCAACCTGGCTGCTCCTTGGAAACACCAGGTGCTGTTTATATCAGATTACCTGCCTTTAAAAAGCTGGACTATATGTGGATTACAAACTAGGTGCACAGCCCCTAGTCCAGTTAACATTTCCTCTCAACCTTGAACTCTCAAGATGGGAAAATTAAGAAACTTTTTATTTTGCATTCTCTTAAAAAAATCCCAGGTATCCATCTTCCCACAGAGCTGATGCCAACATCTCCTCAGAGGTGAAATGGCTCCTCTTAAAGCAGGTTTGGGTAAACACTTCCTTCAACTACTACAATAACTACAAGGCTCCTTTTAATATTTTTTAATAGTAAAATACTTTTACTCATAAAATTCCTAGCATCCTTTAAAAAAAAAAGGCGCCAGAAGTGCAGCTTTCCTTTGGGATTCCAGCACATGCTCAATCTCGACAGCGCCCTGTCTCTCCCAGAACTCAAGGTCAAAAGGGCTCCTGCTCAGAGGCTGGAGAAGAACAATTCACACCTTCACTGTCATACACACACCCAGGGAATGACTTCATAGAGTAAAAACAAGCAAACAAACAAAAAACAGCTCGTCAAATCTAGGACCTAGCCAGATACAGTGTCCATAAAAGTTAAAGCTTTTCTCAGAAATCAGTGTTTTAAAATTTAAAGTTGAGGTGTAAGTACAGTAATCCTACAAAATGTTGAGTATACTTTACTTTCTGAGTATTAAGGTTTTAAAAACTCTAGTCGTTTCAAAGCACTGGCTTCTAACTCTAGAATGATAAACACATGTGGGTCTTGGCCACATGTCCTGGAACTCTCAAGCGCAGTGGCCTGGGCAGCCTCACTATCGCACGGAGAGTTACAACAGGGAGTCATTACGGTTCACTTTATTCCTAAGAAGAACTGGAAGTATCCGGAAAACCAGAGCAACAGAATATTAGAAATCCAAAGTCCCGCTCTAAACCAGCCACGGCTCTGACTTCTGAGCAATCTGAGTGCCCCTTCTGATAATCCCTGGGCCCAGGGCTTCCTCCATTTTGGCCAGGCGGGATCCAGGGCGCTGGTGCTGCTAGTCTGGGACCACATGCATTCCGTCACACATCTGAAACATACCTGAAATTCTACCGGGACATTCATAGCTAGGGGTTCTTGCATGTCAGTTTCAAAAACATGAATTAGTGCCAGGTAGTACACAGGGCCAAGAACTTTCTGGCTTGGCTAACAATGGGGATGGGGGAAGGGGCTCACCTGAGCAGCCCACTGAGTGGGAAGGGCAGCCCCAAGCATGCGGTGGGCCTGAGGGGTCACGTCATACTTGGCATGAGACCATTTCAGAACACCCAACAAACAAGTAGCATAGTGTTCCTTAGCAGTCATCAGAATGTGAGTTTTAAGATACGAGAATTTTAAAAACACGAGCCAGATTACAGGCAAGAATTTATCCCCAAGCTCATGATGAACCTTCAGCACCTGGAGGGCTATAGGAAAAAGCCCAAGTGCTACAGTATTATTACTATTTTATTATTATTATTTTGGATGTTTTATGGCAGGGGTCACATTTCATCCTTTTTTTATATGAGTACCACATTACTGCAGCACCACTTGTTGAATTTTTGGTTGGTTTAATTTGTTTTTTTTTTGGGAAATGCATTGGGCCGGGAATAAAACCCGGGTCTCCGGCATGGCAGGAGAGAATTCTACCACTGAACTACCCTTGCACCTCACAAGTGTTACAGTATTTAAAAAAATAAACTATACATACAAAAAGCTAAGTGCTGGTTTAAAGACTGCTGAGGAATCAAGTTACTTTAGTAATTATCCCTATAAAAGCATCAAGTCAATATTTTATTGTACCTAAAAAAGCTGAAATGCAGAATTTTAGTAACTGTAAATAATGGTCCCTTCTCTTCTCAAGAGGGAAATTATTTTCAAAGTTTTGCAAACCATGAGTTCTTTATAATTTTAAAAAATTGTTATTACTATATATCCCAATTTACGTGTTTTTCTACCAAAAGGCACCTGGAGTTCAAGGAGAAAGTAATACTTCTTTTCTTTTTTTAATATGGAGGACTGATAAAGGATGAAAAACCCATGTATCATCTAAGGACGTTTCATGAAATGAGAATCTCTGGGGACACTCTCTTAAACTAACTGAGCTTTACGGCAGAGGATCACACCGTCCCATTCTGGGGCCAGATGTGTGCATCGGAGCACAGTCTTCCAAAGAGCAGAACAGTCCCTTGGGATCAAAATCTCCAGTGACTTAAACCAGGCCCTACAAATATAATAGGAAGCCCAGCTAAAAGCTTTTCACTATTGGCTCTAAACATACATTTATCATTATAAAATATCTAGACTCTAACCCCTCAATTTTCTTATTATTTTAAAACTTGTACATCTCCTCCCTCCAGCCCCCCCCCCAATTCTCTTCACTACCTAGACAAAGTAAGTTTAAGTTTCCAAAACTCCAAGACACTGGGTGATAAACAGAACAAAAAAGAAACTACCTCCAGGCCACAGTATCCCAACTGCCAAAAGCAGAGCCCTGGGAAGCCTTTGTAACAGAAGCTGTCCACCGTGATCCCAATTTTATTTCTTAAAAATGTAAAAAAAAAAGATCAGAAGTCACAGAGTAATTTCCATACAAATGTCACCAGTGGTCACTCCTGGTGACCAGGCTCAGAAAAAGCCCAGGAAAGGTGACCCTGGGACCGCTGCACTGCCCCCAGCTGAGGCAGATGGGAGCCACCAGTCACTGCAGCCCCCTTCAGGGCCCAGAAGCCCTTTCCCTCGAGCAGCTGGACCGCATCTGCACACTGCCGACGTTTTTATGCTTAGGGACATTTTGTTCCAAGTAGGAACATATCACCATCTGGGCAACCACAATGCCTCACCTCTTGAGAAGGTATGGATCCACTCACCTTGCGCACCACCTCCTCCTCCTCCTGGCGCTTCTCGTAGTGGGAGAAGTCATCAAAGATGGAGGTCGTGTGCTTGTAGGAGGCGATGATCTTCAGCACTTGCTTGGCCTTTTCAAGGGGCACCTCCTGGGTGTCGCGGGAGTTTGTGACCGGCTTGTTGTCATTGTTCTCCAGTCGGATGTGCCGGAGCTGGTTGTTGGGCACATCCTTGACAAAAACCCACTGGACGTCAAACTTTCCCTTCCACTTGTCCTGAGACCAGACCCCTGCACTGGTGCCATAGTCCACTGGAGACTTCATCTCGGCCACGCCACAGAAATGCCCACTCCCGTTGACGCTGAAGAGCAGGTAGACAGGCCCCTTGCCATTCAAGGAGCGGAAAGCACTGTCCAGGCGCTTGTTGCCATGCTCTGTGCTGCACCAGATGGAATACTTGATGGACCGGTGGATGTCATCCTCGGAGTAGCTCTTGATTATGAACACACGTCCGTGCTTGAGATTCCAATCAAAATCTTTAGGATTATAGCTATGGGCAGCTTTCAGTTTTTCAAGAACAGGGTGGGAGTCTACGCTCGGGGCAGAGTTAGGCTGAGGGTTTCCAGTAGAGTTACTATCACTGCTGCTACCTCCGCTCTGCCCAAAAGCTGCGTTTCTGTTGCGAGGGGCTACCCAGCGGGTTTGGGGTGGCTGCTGAGGGTTCTGATACTGTGGCTGGGCCAGAGGAGGCGGCTGAGCTGTCACGGGCTGGACAATCTGTTGTGGCAGTGGGGCAGACTGGGGAGGTGGGGTCGGCTGAGGAGCTGGGGCCTTTGTCACAGGACCCTTATTATCCCAGGTGCCGATGTCCATGTTATGTTTTATAGGTGGTGGGGGCAAAGCACCTCCAATCACAGGCCCACTTTTTGCTTTCATTTTAGGCTGTAGCTTTGCAGGTTTGCTGGCAATGGCAGCCCAAGAGGTTGGTTTTGAAACTGGTATGTTTACGTTTGTTCCACCATTCCCAGAAAGAACGCCAGTCACTGCCACACTGTTAACCACTGACCCCACTGTCTTGACTGCAGATGTTGTGACGTCCCCGATCTTCAGGCCCACCATGCCCTGCTCCAGGCTGTTCATTCCGGGGGCCTTGTTGAGAGTGTCATTGTGGAAGCCTGTCTGTCCATCAACAATTGTGCCGCCCAGGGAGCTGGGTGGGTAAGTGTAGCTGCTTCCATAAGCTGAACTCTGAGTCTGCTGCCCTTGAGATCCACTCGTTCCCCATGCCGAGAAGGCAGGATTTTCAGGGAAAAAATTAAACCTATGCTGGTAGATGTTGTTTCCCAGACCCCCGGGCTGCCCAAAAACAGCATCATGCATAAAATGATGGTCTCCGTTGCTGAGCTGTCCATAGGTGGTGAGGTATGGAATGGGGGGGTCCCCACCGGTTGACCACGGTGCTTCATTGAGGGAGTAAGGAAATCCGATGGACGGCGGGTAATAACTAGACAGGTAGGGGTCAGTCATCGAGGGATAGCTGTTACTCTGTGAAAACAGAAACACAAAGAGTGAGGCCATTTCCATAAAACTGAAAAGACCATTTAAAATGACGGTCACCTATTGCTATGTTTTGTTTAAGCACAGACTGATTAGAACAAGATTGGACAGTATTGGGTTCTTGCTTCTAAAAGGGAAGCTAAGAGAACAAAGTAAAGATGAAGAGAAATTTAAAAAGAACACAATCCAGGTTGTGATCTCAAAACACAAAGCACCAAGTGTAACGATCTGAATCCAAATAGGCGACTAACAAACTAAGCAGGCCTCACGAGAACTGGTATGTAGTAATCTACCTAGCAGAACCTTGAATGAGATCAAGCAGTGATCCACTTAGTCAGGAACGAAAAATCCCTGTCCTACCAGCATTCGATGACCACAAATGCTGGCAGCTCGTCAGTACAAGGAAAACGCAACAGCTTTACAGAGCAGTGAGATGCTTCTAGGCAGACCAGGATACTCAAGGCCCGGGCCCAGGCTGCTGGGGTCAAGGGGACTGCAAGCCCACTGAGTCCCACATGGCCCCTGGGGCCTTGGCACAGTGTGGACCCTGCCAGACATCCTTTCTCACACCTCTGCCCCCAAGAGTCCTCCCCACCCTCTTCAAGGGCTGCCTCAGAGGCCTCTTCCATCTCCACCTCACCTATTCTGACAGTCTCCCACCTCTAAGTGTGAGGCTCCCCTCACAGCCCCATGGTTTCCTGGGTATATCCTTGGGGCTCTGAGTGCATCTGGCAGCAGAGGGCAGTGGGCCACCCCAGCTCCTCAGCATAAGCAAGTTTCCTAGGTAGGAGGGGAGGAGGGGGGGGCCTCTGACTCTGTTTGGGCTCCATCTTCATGATGATCACCTTACTGGAGGCACGGCTGGGTGACAGCCAGAACCTCAGAGAGGGGTATAGGCTGTAATACGAGGCAGCAGGTGTGGCAGGGAAAGCACATGCTTCGGTCCCTCAGCTTAGGGCCTTCTGAAAAGCTGTTCAGGGAGCAGGTTTAGGCCTGGGGATTCTGGTAAGGCAGTCTCCCTGGAGACACTTATCCAAAAATCTGGTTGGAATTGGACTCTCCCACCCCCACAGTGCTGAGGCAGGGAGAGGTATCAGGGGAGGGACCTTTGGAGGTGAGGAGGTCTCTGCCAGGGGTGTCTGGTCTCTGCCAGGGGTGTCTGGTGTCAGCGGAAATGCCATCAGGAAACAGCGGCGACTGGGAGGTCAGAGTAGAGCCCCCAACCTGGAACACCTGCTTTCTTATTTCCCATCCCCAAGTAACTAGACACAGCTGTACATCGAGAAAGCACTGGTGGTTTCTCTTTCTTCTTCAAGTGGAAAGCTCTGCTGCCCTAGGCCTTTGTCTACCTCTAGCAGGAGCTTCAGGGGACAGACACCAGGTAGGACAGGCAGCCCAAAGGTATGGAGGTGTGGAGTACTCAACAACAAAGCGGAATTAGCGTCACTTAAAGGACAACCAGAGTAACTCTCTGGACTCCTTCCCGGAGACCCGTGAAGGGGCTCCCACCTGTTCTTCTGCATGTCCAACCTTGAGCAACTCAAACCCCAGGCCAAGGCCAGCGCGTGAGGCCAGCAAGCCGGGCAGACATCAGCCACCTGGCTGCGGGTCTCCACTGCCACCTCCTGCTTCTCCAGTCCCACTCACAGGACTCTTGGAATCATATTTCTTTCTCTGATTTCCTTCCTGCTGGTTGTTCCATCTGTCAACAGAATATTCCAGAATCATCTTTTAAAATGCAATAACTATTTCCCTATAATAAAAATCATTGAGATTCTCAGGGGGAAGAAAAGACAAATGGGACACTACTGACGTTCTCTACAAGCACAGGAACAGGGAATAACTCTCTCTCCCACTGAAAGAACTTCCTATGCTTCCAGCTCTGCTACTGTCATCTCTCCCTCAAACTGGCTCTGCCCAACCCGTGTGCTCCAGCCTTGGAAAGCAGGGAGAAGTCCAGGAAGCTGGGCAGCTAGAGGACAGTCCTTCCACAGGGGGCTGGCCTCCTCCCTCCTGTCCACAGACACGCTCTTCTCAGCAGTCCTGTGACCACACGCCCACAGCCTCCCTCTCACATTAGTGTGGTGAGGAAAAGACCTGACCCGCTGGCCGCCTGGTATCCTGACCCATCAGCCACAGACTCGACAGAAGCCACAGAAAGCGGAACTCAACAGAAAAGACCCCAAGGGGCCAACACCATCAACAGTCCTGACTTATATAACATTCAGTCCCAACCAAGGATCTAACAGGACACAAGACCATGCATTTCATTCTGGACACTCCATGACCCTCAAATTCCATCTTGAATATCGTCACTAAACGGACAAGCCTGACACACAGGTTGTGCAGGCACAAGCAACAACACATTTACCACCCTGCCCCTGCTTAGGAAGGCAATTTTCACCTGCTTCCCAGGTGAAGGGTGATGTCACCCACCCAGCGCTGCCCAGACACCTCATCTTGTCACATGGGCTCAAGTAAAACTTAACAAGAAGGTCCCAAGTAATGCTGAGGATTCCTGTTTCCTCATGGCCCTACTTCTAAGACCCTATCTAGCTAACTCTCCCTTACAAAACCATAGCATGGGTTTAATCAGGAGTGTGCCCACACCGAGGAAAAACAAGGCTGTGAGGTGTCTGGGAAAGGGAGAAGTGGTCGGGTGGGCCATAAACTCCTCTGGACCCTCTTTCTTATTTATCAAGTGGGGATAAATATGAAGTCAGCAATGATAAAGCTGCAAGCTGACCGAAAACTTGCTGAGTTGTTCATTCCAGTGTCCTTTCACGGGCACTTAAGTCCACACAACAAAAGGAAAACAAGATTCCTAGTTTTTAGTTCCCAGATAAAACTAAGTTGTAGTTTTACAGTTTCTGGAAAACAAAGCAGCAGACACACCAACTGCTGTCCCACTGTCCCATTCTGAAGCTATGCTGCCAGCCCTCTTGCTTCCACCATACCCCTGCAGGCTCCTTCTCAGCTCAGGTCCCAGCACTGAGCAGCTGACTATAAATATAAGGTCAAAATGGGACTTTAAGTCAGCTCTGTCAACAGCTCCCAAAGCTCCTATCTGCAAATGGGAAAGGTTGTATTTGTATGGTACCACAATAACAACAAACAAAAAACCTACTTCCCCTGCTTAGCAGGCTGCAAGGGCAAACTACATGACAGGGCCCTCACTTCCATTTCCACTGCAATCCTATGAAGAACCCATGTTCTAGTACCATCTGGTATATTCCCTTCAAAATTCCAAAGTAAAGCAGCAAATTAATTTGCAAGATGAGATGAAATAACCCCTCTATATGTGGGGAGGTTATTTTTCCCCACATTCTTTTCATACAAGCTAAAACGTAGGCTATAGTTTCACAATTCCTTCCTCCCCTCCCACAATGGAAGGGAAGCTGCTCCTGACCAGTCTGCAATACAAGGTGCCAACTGTCCTGACCTACGTTTACATGGAACCAAAACTATACTTGCTCTGTGTGGACTGAGATGCACTCTCCACACACACATTAAATGCACATTCTTGGCCACTTGTGAAACATGCTATAAGCCCCTTTGAGAACCTAGAGGGACTGTGGAAAATGAGCCCTGCCTCTGCCTTCTATGGTCATGCCCAAGCGGCTGGCTGCTACTCATTAGGAAGTGCTCTCAAGACAAGAGGCTTTGCAATTGAATCATTCCTCAGCTTTGTGTGGCTCCAAGCAACACCAAATAAGCAATCTTATAAGCTGTGAAATCCAAAGTTATGAACAGGAAAGCACAGTTGTAAGGGATAGGCATATAAACTAAAGTTATGGAAACAAACCCCAAGCTTTCTATCAGTCCATGTGTAGCTCTGCCTTTTTTAGAGCAAGAATATTTCTGTTCTAGCAGAGGAGCAACGTAGAGCTCCTCTCAAGGACAACACAGGTAAAACACTGACCCTGCTACTTCCAGCTCTCCAGATGACCAGCTCTCCTCAAAGATGCCAAATGGCTTTCACATCTGGGACATTCTGGTTAGCACCAGTGGGCTGAATGAGGACCTCAAGGAGATGCCAACACCATTTCAAGTCAAAATTTGAGTCTACTGACTTAAGAAACTGCACCACAAACTCTGTACTCTTAAGGCTCCTCCTAGTGACTATGTCAAAAATGACAGTAAGGGGTTCGTTTCCTGGTGCCTGTCCATGCAAAAAAAAAAAAAAAAAGACGGTAAGGAGGTTGGAGAGTCAAAACAAAGAAAGAAATTTAAAATCATCAGTGACTATTTTTCTTTGAATTAAGAACAGGAATTCGCCATACTTCTCAATTTCTTTTTATTAGAGAAGTTGTGGGTTTAGACAATCATCATGCATAAAATATTTATTCAAATTTAACCACATTAAGGGAAAAACAAATTCTCACTCTGAACAATCAGACCATTTAAACTGAAGTTGAAACCTTCCATCTCCAGTTTTACGAAACTCCAAAATTACTCAAATACTTTGTTACACAAACAATAAAGTGATTCAGCCATCAGCTAAGGGGGAAACAGAAGGAGCCGGCAAAGAAGCCCAAGATAACAGGGCACTTCAGGAGTGGGTCGAGGAGTGTTTACTTTAATAATAATAATAATAATAATTTCAATAAACCGTGTAAATGGAAAAACAGTGACAAAGTGACAGGCACCCATTCACATGAAACCACGGGGTGGCCCAGGGCCAAGGACAGGCCCAGCACCATGGTCAGGCCCAACAGCGGGGCCCCTGGGTCCTTAGTAGGAACCCAAGAAGGTGCGGTAATAAAAATAACCCAAACCCCAAACTATTAGGCTGGAACGTTTCATATTTGTTTTCAAAGCTGTTCTTTATGAGGCTGTTCTTTACGCCCCCCTCAGCCGGGTGACACAGTAAGTAGAGACAGCAGTTTCTGCATTAGTTCCACGCCTCAAATATGCTTATAGCTTTGAGAAATTCACCAGCAATAATTATGCTAAAATTCAACTGTAACTTTCCAGTAGCATTTCTGGTAAAGCAATTGTGGTGGTGAATTCCTAGTAAGTGTATGTTTATGGAAGCTTCCATTTTGTAGAGATCTACAAATGCCCATGATGAATAAGGGTGTCTCTTCTGACCTTGCGGATCTTCCTGGGCCAGCCAGGGCCACAGCGCACACCTGCAGGCACTGTGCCCCTGCCCTCCTGGCTTGGAATTTCCTGGCCTAAGGTACCACAGACAGCCTGATAAAGCGTGCATCTATGTAGACTGGCTATGTGCTGCTGGGTGAAACAGCCCAAAACAATAACTCTAATATAAATCTTGGGTAACATGGTAAGTTCAACTTTCAAGATGAACTTTTCTATTTTAATACTGAAATATCACTCAGGGTCAGAAGCTTCTTGAAGAAAAGCATACAGGTACAAATGTCAACCTATCTACATAAAGGAACATTTGAGGGATGGCATACACAAGGGGCTTAAAGAGATGCCATACTGAGAGCCACACAACATTCTAAAATCTGAAAACAAATACCCATCTCTAGATTTCAAGTCTCTAAATCCACTCCTTAAAGTAGAGAATTTGATTAGCAGTGTGGCTTTCTAGAGATCAGAACAAACTAATTACCACCACTTGAACTTTGAAACTCTGAGAGGAACTTCTGAATCGTCTGTCTTTTTTTTCAGAAAACAAGAGATCCAAGAAACCAGGAAGTTCCTGGGCAGGCCAAGCATCCACCACCCATGTGGAGGCAGCACTTTCCCTTCCCAGCTAGTCCTAGAAGCTTACTGACATGCATCTCAAGCCTCAGAGCAGAAAGGGGGTACAGAAAGGAGGCTGGAGCTTCTATTTCAGGAGGCTAGGAAGGAAAATTGAAAACACAGACACAGCACTCTGAGGCCTTTGCAAGTAAAGACCACCTGTGGGAACCAGCCCCCTTATGGTGCATAAAGAGTTAAACCATGTTTAAAGCAATATTAAGCATCTCCATCAAAATGATTAAAAATCAAAAGGGTGGTACTAACAACAAAACAAGGACTCTCAATGTTAAAATCTTATATACATTACAGAAGACAGTGAGATGCTTCAAAGTAGCCAATTTTAAAAACAAAAGCTTTTCTTGAAGTTTGAAGAAATCCACTTGCAAGGAACAAGTGCCTTCTTTACCTTCTCATTTTCCTGCAGCATAACTTCAAAATAAATTTTGAAAAAAGGTAGCTTGTGTAGAAATCTATATGCACTGCCTTACAAAAAATGTAAAAGGCACGCTCTTAAATAGTATTCAAATTACCCCAGGCTCTAAGGTTTCACAAGACAGAGAACCTTAGTGACTTCCAAGTGCCCTATCTGTTTTCTAGAGTACTGCAGGCATGATGGGTATGTTCACTCTCACAACTGATGTGATGGTTCATGGGTAGGTACATATATGGATAGAAATGCACAGTTCAAATATGTGCAGTTTATTACATACGAATAACACCTCCACAAAGCTGTTAAAGCACACACACTCGCCCCCCGAGGTTCCATCTACTCCCTGTACCTCCCGCCCAGGGCTGGCTTTCAGCATGACCGTCCCGAAGGGAACCTGAGCCTACCTGTGGAGGCAGGCAGAGAAGGAAGGACAGCACATCAAGGAACATCACCTTCCATCAAGTCCACGTTATACCAGATCAACTCCTGTCTGTACCTCTACTCCACACCCACCTCTAGGAGCTGCCGGCCCTTTGGCTCCAGGGGCCTGTGACCAGGTCGGAGCCTTACCTTCCCATCTGGCTTAGGCACCCTTGTGAGGGCTTGCCCACAGACCCCTGCTGGGTCTGCCTGCTTGAGCAGTCCTCTGGCTCTCCCCTCGGCCTGCCTCGGCCAGCAACCTACAAAGCCTGCCTGCCTGTGCGGCTTCTGGACACTCCTATCCCACCCCCAGCCTTGAGGGTCCACATGAAATGGGCCTCTTAAAAAAACAAAACAAAATCATGCAGTCTCTAAACACACTAACAAGAACAGTGAGTATACTGCTATCGGCCACACCAGCTGGCTTCTCCGACTTATTCACTGGTGACTAACTGGACAGGCAACACAGCAGATCCTTTATCTGAGAGCTGGGGAACCAAATGTATGAGTTTTTCTAAACCATAGAAAATGACTTTTCTGAAGAAAAGTCAAACTCTAGACATAATAACAATTTCCAAATAACTCGATGCCAAAATAGTCTAAGGAGCATCTAGGAAAACTATATAATGGTTCCATCTTAAGTAATGAGCAACCCATTACAAGACCAAAAGGAGGCACTGCTCAAAACTTGAGAGAGAAACACCCAGATGATCAATCAGGAGGCCTTGGCTCTGCCACAGCTGGGCACTATGATTTTAAGCAAACCATACGACCTCTCTGGCCCTCAGTTCTTCATCTGTAAAAATAAAGGGACCAGAAAAAAATTATGAGTTAAGAGCTTTGCCATGTTACATGCTATCAACATTCTATATTAGTAGATAATTCTGGAAAATTCGTTATCAAGGTATTTACTCTTAAGTAATGTGCTGATCAGTAATCTTATTGAAAAATGCACTAAAGGACGGAGGAGCCATTTCAAGGGCCTTCACTGGTAGCAAAATTCATGGAAGGGTCTTTCCCAAAGGTGAAACTGAGCTGTGATGACACTGGTGAAAATAATCTATTCCATTTTTAAAGAGATCCACCCAAATAACACAAAAGCTCCTAGCCGATAAAAGTGTTTTTTCAGCATGGTAAAACAACAAGACCCTCCTTGGTTAAAACTGGGTACACAATACTCCTACAGTATTAAAAAATCATGAGAGAAAATAAGACACTCAAAACATAAGTCCATTAAACTTCTTAGACCCAGCCAAAACCCCAACACTGGGCACAGCTCAGTTCTGTTCTGCAGTACCACCGCAGACAGGGGGGACAATGGATCCACAAAAGGAGAGAAGCCAGGTGCATCCTCTGGACAGGGTCTCTCAGACCCTCAGCTGTTGACTTGCTGAGTGCAGGAGGAAGCGGATGAAGAAATGTTCTAAGCTGCTTCAGAGGAAGGTAGAAAAGCAGGACCATAGGTGGACTAGTTTCATTCACCCACAGGGAAGAGGCAAAGCCTGGTTTTATTCTAAAGCAATGCACCTGATGCACTGTAAAAGCAGCAGGCATTAGAGCTACTGTATCAGGTGCTGTCTCAGCACTTCATACACACCATCTGATGTCATCTTCCCAACAGTTACTACCATCTCCAACTTACAGAAAAGGAAACTGAGGAGCAGAGTGGGTAAGACCCTTCTGAGGCCACACAATAAGTCATGGGTGGTGTGTGGCTCCAAAGCCCAGTTTTTAACCATTCTACTAGACTACAATTCCAACCACTGAGAGCTAAAAAGAACTCACTAAAAGCTTCAGAGAGCTAAGCACGACTCAACTCTTTACCAAAGGCAGATCACTCACCCACAAACACTGCACCAACTAAACTTCTGTTTGTATCCCAGGCCCTGGGGGGATATTATTTTCATGAGAGAAAACTGAGACCACCATCTTCACTTCACCTATGACCCACGAGGCAAGTTTTCAGAGCAAAAATGTTCATTAACTTTTGTTATTTCGAGTGCTTTACAATCTGCTTCTCTGTTGTTTAGAATAAGAAAATAAAAACTAAAGCAGTAAAGGTAAATTACAAACTTCAATTCAAACAAATATAAAAGATAAATTAACAAAACAAACTTACCTGATTTGACTGTCCAGAAAGGTAGGGCTCAAAGTCATTGTCATGAACTGTATCCTTCTGATGCAATGAACCATTTTGTACTAGAACAAGAAATTGCAAAATATTACCTTTAAATTTTAAATAATTATATTTAAATATGAAATGAAAGGCAGTAAAGTCTATTCCCATTAATCTCTAGAAGAAATACCTTTATTCTTAAATGTATGTAATCCATGTGGAACTGATGTTTATGTAACTCAGAAAAGCAATGCAGAACTTTCAATAATCGAGTTTGCATTTCTGATAAAGATTTAATCATAATTTGAAAGATGCTGACAAAATATAGGTATAAACGATATAATGCAAGGAAATCATAACGAGGTTTTGGTGAAACAGTCTAAACATAGTCTATGTTTATCTGCCAAACAAAGGACAGGCTCTCCCTAAGAGAAACAGTTCATGTGGGTAAGAGTACCAGGCTGCTTTTAATGCACTGTAGTTGGGAAAGGGGTTGTAACTGAATGATGTTTCTGAAGTTCATTATTATTTGGCTACTAACTTATTTTCCACTGTTACAATGCTCACCCAGAAAAGGAAAGCAAAGGTAAATAAAGTGCTGGAATTTTTCCAGTCTCAAAATACGATGAACCATATTTGGTTACACCCCAGTAACACACATACTGGTGGGGAAAAGTCTCGAAAGGAAACAAGAAGTATCACTTACTGGTTCTCACAGAGCAAGTTTTGGGGGGTTATCCCAAACCAGAACATCACAAGAGAATGTAACACGCTTAGAAAACAAGGCCCGTAACCTCCCTGGGCCTGGAAGCCAGCTGACAAGGCCAATACCAGGTAAGGGGAAGGATTGGCTGTCTGGCCGTCTCCTACAGCGAGACTGAACGCCTGGGGCTGAGAACAGGCCGGCAGCTCAGCCCTACAGCTCCCTCCGGGTCCTTCCTCTGCCCCCAACCGATTAATGATCTTACGGTGGGGGAAGGACTGAAATGACTGCACAACTCACGTAATTACTCCTCCTTGAAAACCCCCGCCTTCAACCTATCCAACCTCCTCAAGCATCACAAAACCTAAACTTCTATCACCACCGAGCTGATCAAGAAAAAAAGTTTCCGGTTCCCGGCGCAGCTACCTAAACCGTTTCTTCCCCCATATGGTCCAGTCCTTCCTTCGGTGAGCGCTCCTGCTTCCTCCTCTACTCCAAAGCTTCCAAAGGACAGTCCGGGAACTTTTCCTACCTTTATTATCTTGTCCTTTTGTTCTCTGCATTGTCGCAGATCGGGACGTGCGAGCACACAGAACCCCAGGGAAAAAGGGAAATAAAAAAGTTATTCACGAGAAAACCCTGCCCCGGAGGCGGCGCAGCCTGGCGGGGCAGCGCGCCCGACCCGGAACGCGCTCGCGGGTCACGCGCGAGCCCGGAGGCCCCGGCCCCCGCGACCCCGACCCCACGGCCCCAGCTCGCGACCGCGGCTGGCCCGCTACCTGGGGGTCCACGCTGGTGGCCGACATGCTTCATGAACAGCCCGGCGCAGCGCGGGGCCGAAGCGCCCCCGGCTCGGGCCTGCCCGCGAGGCCGGGCCCTGGCGCCGGGCCTGTCACTCCACGCTCGCGTGGCCCCGGGCCCGCCGCTCCTGTCCCGGACTGCGGCGACGGCAGTGGCGACTGCTCAGATGCACTGGCCGCAGCCACCGGCGGCAGGCGAGGCGCGACGGCCCGGCCGTGACGCGGACGCACCGAGGGGGCGCTGACTCCAATGGCGGCGGCGGTGGCGGCGGCGGCGGCGGCAGCGGCAGCGGCGGGGACGAGGCTGTGCGGACGTCAGCGCGCGCGCGAAGCAGGCCGGGAGCGCCCCCGTCGGCCGCGGCGCGCCGCGCCTGCGTGCTACCGCGCTGCGAGATGCATTTCGCGCCCCAGTCCCCTTCTCGCGCGAGGGGGCGGGGGGAGGGCGGGGCGAGCCGGAAAGTCACGTGGGGAGGTGCCCGCTGCCTGGCAGGTCGAGGCGGGACGCGGGCGGGTGGGTTGCGGCGCCATCTGTGCACCTGTTGCTCGGTGTCCCTCGCGCCTCCAGCCCACAGCAGCGACTTAAATAACAGGGGTGGCAGCCATCCTGCATTCAGCGCTAGAGTCTGCCAGACACCTTAAGAACGCTGACGTGCGTTAGGTACTTTTTTATGAGTCCCAGATAACCCTGTTGTGATGCCCAAGATCTGAAGAAACGGAGCCCTCGTCTAAGACTATGAGATAGTGAGTGGCACCATTTACTGTCTTTGGGTGCCCTGAATGTTCGCAGACTCTCCAGCTCTAAGTCCCCTTTGGCATACCGCCGGCCAGGCTATGGAGTGCTCTGTTCTTCTGGTGCCTTCCTCCTGGGATTTGTAAGTGGCCTGGTCTTCAGCCGCAGCTGTCCTTCTGGGGAGAGCCCCGCAGGTCTATTCCCCGAGAGTGGGCTTCGCACTCTCCGCTGGATCTCCAAGGGACTCGGCTTATAACCAGTTAGCACATGAGATTCTCGGCCCATGGACAGGATATA
Source organism: Myrmecophaga tridactyla (assembly GCA_004026745.1). Classification (NCBI taxonomy): domain Eukaryota; kingdom Metazoa; phylum Chordata; class Mammalia; order Pilosa; family Myrmecophagidae; genus Myrmecophaga; species Myrmecophaga tridactyla. The sequence continues at coordinate 15,332 of PVIY010011022.1, read as the reverse complement.
GACTGCAGCTTACTCGGGGCTTGTGGCTTTTGTTTAAGGATGGACAGCTGGTTCTCGACTCCAGCGTCTAGAAGAGAGCCCACTTCACAGTCAAGGCCCCAGCCTGGATGCATCTCCAACCCACCACTCCACCATGGCATCTTCCTCTTTGGCTCTGGGATGTGCCCTGGATCTGGGTCCTGTCCTTGAGGAACTTGCCTCAGAGATCCTCACACGGAAGGAGAGTGACATGGGCAAGGCCTGGAATGCCGGCTCAGGGTAGGGTGTCAGGCAGACACCCCAGGACCAGGTGGAAGGCAGAGCAGCAGTGCTGCTGGGAGCCAGTGTGGGACCACGAAGGCAGGCCCAGAGCCAGGGCTGGCATGGGTGCAAGGGCACCTGACACCTCTCACCTCCGTGGGAGGAGGTGGCGGCTGTGGGGGGGACTGTGGGCCACAGATGCAACCATTGCAGTAAGTTCACACCAGCTCTCCTGGATCCCTGCCTGTCAGAAAATGGGAAAGGCAGCTGGCAACATTTTCCGTGGCATAGAACCGGGAGCAATGTCACAGGCCCCAGAGGATGCGTCTGCCGGGACCTTGATACGCTTGGACCGTGGGCGGCTGGTGCCAAGATAAGATCTGTGCAGCTGGGGAGGGGCCCAAAACTGAGCAGTGTGTGTCCAAAACAGTGGCTGGCGTGGGGGGTCCTGTGGTTTTGCTGTGGTTGTCAGCATGGGTATTGAGAGGCAGGAGATGGATGGAAACCCTCCCCCACCTACAATAATCACATATTAAATTTTTCCAAAGAATTGGTCTTTATTGATCGAATATCAGGCTTTATCCCATTGTATTCTCTACCCAGGAAACTATTATTCCATCCTGCACGTGGGGAAACGGAGGCTCAGAAAATGGGTGCCTTGCCCAAGGCCAGGTCGGGGGGTTCTCCCTAATCGCTGGCCCCCTTCCTGAAACCCTCTCCTCTGTGCTTCCTTGTGGGGCTGCTTCCTCCTTGATGAATCCTTCTCCTATTCTCGGGGCTCCTCCTGCCCCCCAACCCCAGAAATAACCTTAACAAGGTGTAGGTTGAAGTGCATCTCCCCAAAAGATGTGTAAGAATCCTTATCCCAACGTGTGAATTGGACCTCGTTTGGACATAGGCTCTTTGAAGAGTGAGTAGTTAAGGCGGCCTCATTGGGTTGGGGGGCCTCATTCAATGTGGCTGGGCTGACCTAAGGAACAATGGGGCTGCTGTCTGTCCCCAGGTCCAGGGGTGACCACTACACCTTTGTAATTTCCCGTAATAGGATCATCTTTTCTTCTTCAGGGTAGGCCCACGAGCTCCTGTGCTGGGAGAGGGCGGCCTGCGGCAGCCACACCTATAACACCATCTTGGTGATTAGGGGAGTGGGGCCTGAAGCCCGAGATCCCTGAGCTCTGCAAGGGTAGGGGGCTGTCATCCATCGCGCCTGTGTAACAACACCCCATATGAACTCAGGGCGTGCGAAACACCTACGAGGGTCCTCAGCTGCTGGTATGTCCCGCTGTGCCAGGACGGTGCCACAGAGAGGACAAAGCTGCTTGCATTTGAGACGCTCCCAGGTCTCACACTGCAGGTCTCTTCTTTTGGCTGCTTCTTACTGGGATCCTTTTACTCTCATAAAACTATAATAGCTAGTATTGCGCTTCCTGTGAGTTCTGTGAATCCTTCTAGTGAATTATTGAACCCAGTGGGGTGCTGGGAACCCCCGAATTTGTTGCCAATAGTGCAAAGCCATTGATAACCCAGGAACCCCGAAACTGGCTGGTGTTTGCTGTTGGTGTCAGGAACTGCTGTGGAAACTGTAGTTGTTTTTGCAGAACCTTTAAGGCTGGTATCCTCATAAGAAGGGAGAACTGGGCACAGACAGAAAGATCCAGTGCAGAGGCGGTGAGGATGGGGAGGGAACGAAGGTCGAGGTCAGATGCATGCACCCGCCAGGACGAGGCCCGGTGGTCTTCCCTCCCGCTTTTGGATGCTGCCCTCCAGGACAACGGGGGGTCCCCATTCGCTGTTGTTCTCAGCCACTGGGTGTGTGGGACCTCCTTACAGCAGCCACAGGAAAGTAAATGAAGAGGCCCTATAATTTCAGCACTTCCCAGTTTATACCCCGCTGATCATTCCTTCCACACGTGCTGGCTGGGCCCCTTTGGGTGCTGGGTGCAGCAGGGTGTAAGCTCTCTGGGGCCACTGAAACAAATCCCCACAAATGTGGGCGTTAAAAGCAACAGACATTTCCTCGCTCCCAGTTCTGGAGGCCTCAACCCCAGGAGTGGCTCCCTCCTTGCCTCTCTCTGGGCTTCTGAGGTTCCCTGGGTCTGGGCCTCCATCTCCACGTGGCCTTCTCCCCCCATGTGGCCCGTGCTCTCACCAGATCTAGGCTGAGGGGTGGGGCGTGGCTGAGCATCACTGTGGCTTCCGGGGCCTGGCCATACTGCAGGGGGTGGAGATACCCCATCACCTGGCCCCAGGTGGGCATCTCCAGCTCCAGGAGCTGTGGCAGGGCCAGTACATAATTGGTGGGACACAGTGGAAAATGAAAAGAGCAGGGAAAAGCCTCTCCTTTCTTCTGCGGCTCTCTCCACCTTTCATGGGGTTTTTGTTTAATGTTGTGATTCCTCGGGCAGGGGAAATTCACCAGGGAGTGGATCCCCTCAGTGTCCACACCAGGCCTCGCAGGGGCTGAGGGGGCAGCGGGCCTGGTGGGTCAGAGAAGCCATCCTGGGGAAAGGGAGCGAGCCAGGACTGCAGGCAAGAGTCACAACACAGGATCAAAGATGAAATAGTGAAGGGTCTCACCACGGCCACATGGGCTTTGCACCCCAAGCAAAGCCGACCCTACCTGAGACGGGGTCGCAGCCCAGGCCCAGCACCTTGCAGTCAAGCAGGAGCTCATTTGCACCCCGCAGGCATGCAGCTTTGGGGCGGACTCTCTCTCAGGTGGTGGGTGCCGATGCTGAGCTTGGCCCATCACTCGGGGGTTGTGGAGCCTGGATTGGGGACAGTCTCATTCAACCCCAATGGGTTTTTTGTGTTTGTTTTTAGAGCAGTTGCAGGTTTGCAGAAAGCCACGCAGCAAATCTCGATTGCCCATATTACCCCGCCCCCACCACCGTTTTCTCTGTTATTAGCACTTTGCGTTACTGTGGTGCATGTGCTTTGGTGAATGATTATATTCATATAATATAATGACTTACCAAAGTGAAATCTACAGTTTACATAAGGATTCACTCCTCTGGGTTGTTCAACTGTTTGGGTTTTTTAATTGTTTTTTTTTTGTTTGTTTGTTTTTTTTCACATGGGCAGGCCCCGAGAATCGAACCCGGGTCCTCTGGCATGGCAGGCGAGCATTCTTGCCTGCTGAGCCACCGTGGCCCGCCCAAATTTTTAAATTTTTTTGTAGTGATAACATAGATACAGCATAAACTTTCCCATTTTCCCAGCTGCTTCTGAACATTAGAGAGCAAGTCCAGGGATCTTGGCCAGCTCTGCCACCTAAATGTCATAGGGTCTTCCTTCTGTGAGCCTGGTCCCAGCTGGCCTAGGGGCTCTCACCTGAAACACACAGCGGCTGCCCTCGGGTCTCTACCTACCCCCCTCCCCCAGTGATGGCGCCTTTTACCAGCAGGATTTAATTGCTACAGACTCATAGTGACTCCAGTTGTGAAGGCAAGCCCTTGGAGGCACTGAAACATGACTATTAAGTTTAAAACCTCACATAGGGGTTGAATGAGAGACTATAAATAAAGGTGCTTGGAATGTGCCTGGAGGAGACATGCCAGAAGAGCTGCAGAGAACAGGCCCACCGTGGTTTCCACCTCTTCATTTTAAAAAAGTACAGCCTCCTGCTATTAAACAAACAGGAAACTATAAATGTGGGAGAGGATGTGGAGAAACTGGGACACTTATGCACTGCTGGTGGGAATGTATAATGGTGCAGCCACTATGGAAGACCATTTAGTGGTTCCTTAGGAAACTAAAAATATCGAGTTGCCCTGTGACCCAGCAATAGCACTACTTGGTATATACCCAGAAGAGCTGAAAGCAATAACACAGACATTTGCACACCAGTGTTCATAGCAGCATCATTCATAATCGCCAAAAGATGGAAACAAACTAAATGTCCATCAACAGAGACTGGATCAACAAAATGTGTTTATATACATCTGATGGAATATTATGCAGCAGTAAGACAAAATGACGTCCTGAAGCACATGACAAGATAGATGAGCCTTGAGGACATAATGCTGAGCGAAATTAGCCAGACAGAAAAGGAGAGATACTGTATGATTCCACTTTTATGACCAACATAAAGGTATCAACAGAGACTTATAATATATAATACAGGGGACTTAGAGATACATAGAAACTAGAGATGGGTGAACCGTTAGCTAATGAGGTTGAGCTCCAATGTAAGGAAATAGAAAGGAGTGAAGGTGATTCTCTAGTGGGTCTAGAAGTAATATTATCATATTGAAGATGAACAAGATTTTGAAAGGGGTTGTATAGACCTACATGTCCCACTGACTCACACTAGAAATATAAGTGAGTTCTTGTAAGAATTACTTCAAAGATATGATTCTTGTACAAAGAGTGTTTAAGTACAGGGTACGGGGGGAAACTGCTATTGCATGCTATGAGCTATGTTCAGAAGGAAACTATCAGCACTACCACAGCAACAGCAGAGGTAAATAATGAGATGAGGGACAAGAGTTAAAAGGAGGTTTAGATTTCCTGTTTGGCAAGGGTGTGTTCATTGATACTCTGTCTCTTGGGAGAAATGAAATTATCTAAAATGAGAATATTGATGGAGTGTGGACTTTGGGCCTTCAACATGATGCCCAATGAATGCAGGTGGCTGAAGGATGCACTGATGGAGAAGTAGATTGGCGAATGATGATATATACTTATGAATGAAGGTTGTGCTGCTACAAAAAGGAAGAATGTTGTGAGGCATGCAACGATGTGAATGAACATGTGGGATATTTGATGAGACAGAGTAAGTCAGAAACAAAAAAACAACAATGATATGGTCACCTTTAGAAAATGCTTATAAGAAAACAGGGGCCTAGACTGTAAGCTTTTAGAGCAGACACATTAAGTCCAGAGTGGTGATTATTATTTCTAGATTTCGAGAGGCTGTTTTATATATATAACCTGGTATTTAGAGATAAGAACAAAGCCAAACAGGTTAGGGTTAAAGTAATTCAGAACATAGGGTTAAGAAAGACAGTGTCTATATTTTAGAACCACACATACTCTGAGACTAATGGAAGAAAGGTTTATTTGATCTGGAACTGAAATCTTCTGTAGTGCATAATCTAATTCAACCTCTCTGTACAGCTCATTTGAACAATTGAAACACAGGAAGCACAGAATAAGAAAGAGGTACTTTAATCCTGTATAAATTATTGTAATGCCTGGAAACATCCTGGAGTATATTAAGCAGATAATCAAAAAGTATTGGCAAAGTCCCCTGAGGAAGGGGAGAAAGAAAATGGAACTATTAAACCTTACCAGGGAATCTCCTAATACTGTGTCAGACTTTAGGGATACCCAGGTCAATGGGCCATGCCTTACTCTCATAAAGCTTATGTAAGTAGTGGATAAGCTTCAAGTACCTATAGACATGTCTAAGCATTACTTCTGGAGGACCTCTGTTGTCGCTCAGATGTGGCCTCAGTCTCTCTAAGCCCAACTCTGCAAGTGAAATCATTGCCCTCCCCTCTACGTGGGACATGACATCCAGGGGTGAAAGTCTCCCTGGCAACGTGGGAGATGACTCCCAGGGATGAATCCAGACCTGGTACCCTGGGATCAACAACTCCACCCTGACCAAAAGGGGGAGAAGAAGTGTAATTAATAAAGTATCAGTGGCAGAAAAGAGTTCAAGTAGAGTCGAGAGGTGTGCTGGTTTGAAAGGCTGTATGGACCCTAGAAAAGCCATGTTTTAATCAAAATCCCATTTCATAAAGGCAGAATAATCCCTATTCAATACTGTATGTTTGAAACTGTAATCAGATCATCTCCCTGGAGATGTGATTTAATCAAGAGTGGTTGTTAAGCTGGATTAGGTGACGACATGTCTTGACCCATTTGGGTGGGTCTCAATAAGTTTCTGGAGTCCTATAAAAAAGGAAACATTCTGGAGAATGAAGGAGATTCGAAGAGAGCAGAGAATGCTGCAGCACCACAAAGCAGAGAGTCCACGAGCCAGCGACTTTTGGAGATGAAGAAGGAAAATGCCTCCCAGGGAGCTTGAAACAGGAAGCCAAGAGAGAAAGCTAGCTGATGAAGCCATGTTTGCCATGTGCCTTTTCAGCTGAGAGAGAAGCCCTGACTATGTTCACCATGTGCCTTCTCACTTGAGAGAGAAAGACCCTGAACTTTCATCGGCCTTCTTGAACCAAGGTACCTTTCCCTGGATGCCTTTGATGGGATGTTTCTATAGACTTGCTTTAATTAGGACATTTTCTTGGCCTTAGAACTGTAAACTAGCAACTTATTAAATTCCCTTTTTTAAAAGCCACTCTGTTTCTGGTATATTGCATTCCGGCAGCTAGTAAACTAGAACAAGCAGCTGCTCTGGAGGTTGCCCTTGCACAACCTTCAGCTAGACCTTGCTACCTGCCAACCCCCAACCAGGACCATTCCAGCCAATCCTAAAAAACACCTTGGACAATATATAAGATTCCACAAGGGTTCCAGGCACTGGAGTAACTTTCCAGAAACCTACAACCTCCAGATGGGTCCCTGGTCCAGATAAGTCCTGAAACCTAGCCCAGTCTCTCCAGAAAATCAGATAGTTCCATCGCCCTAACCCAGATTAGTGACAGACCCTTTCAATATAAAAAATTTAGAATTGCCATAGCCCAGATGACCCCAAAGAGAGGTGTAGAAAGATCAAAGGTGATGGTGGGATTATATATAGAAGATAGGACTTAACAAATTGAACATGAATGCTGAATCATTAAATTGATATCTCTTTTAGTCTCCAATATTTTAGGGCAGCTAGAAGTAAAAACCTAAAATTGTGAAATTGTACCCCATCTCGAGTCTGAAATATGAAAAATCGTGGTGCTGTGCTTTGAAAGTTATAGCTTTTTTGTATATATGTTATTTTTACAAAAAAAGGGAAAAAAATTCGATTGTGATGTTAGAAAAGTATTTAATCTCTCTAGCCTCCTATATTCTGGAGCAGCTGGAAGGAAAAATCTGAGAGGATCGTAGGGTAGCCCATGACAAATTCCGGGATCTGTCCTGTAACCACTTGTTTAAGAGTGCTTTGAAAACTATTGCTTTTTTATTTCTTTGCTTTGTATATGTGTTATACTATACAATAAATAAATTTTAAAAAAGTGCAGGATGCCAGGAGGTCGCAAGGCAGTGCAACCCTGCCCCTGCCCCAGCCCCCCAGCCTGCGGCAGCTGCCCAGTGCAAGCCCATAGAACCGCTTCAGAGGGCCATTCTTTATATTTTGAGGTTTCCCCCACATTTCCGGAATAAGTTTGCGATAGTTATTTTTAGCTCTGTCTTTCCTTTAATTGTCTGAACAACACACGTTTCAAGAAATCCCAGCATAGGTGCTGTGCTGGCCCTTCTCTGCGCACTCCTTGGTCCACTCCCCGCCCCCCCCCACCCCGCCATTACACAGGCCTGCGTACCGGGGACCCACCTACCCGCGGGCTTCGACTGAGGGTGGCGCCTCACTTCCGGACATCAGGGACCCCCTTCAGGGGTGTTAGCCTGAAACCACGTGACTGCATAGGGTGGGGGGGCCCTCCCTGCCATGCACGCTTGAAAAGGGACCTTTCTTTTAAATTTAGTAAATTTAAAATTGCCGCACAGCTGGCATCCCCGAAAGCGGTAGATCCTTTAAAAATCCTCCCCAGCTCCAGAGCCGTGGGACCCCAAGGAACAAGGCGCTGAGCTGCCGGCGGGTCGGTCCCAGAGCTGGGGCTTCAGCGCAGCGCAGACACTTCCCCGAGCCACCTCCCTCCTGGGGGGCCCTGGCCCCCCACCCACCAACAGCTGCAGAGTGGCCAGACAACCAAGGTTTTGAGTTCCGGCCACACACTATGTGGGACACGAAGATGGAGAGGGGGAAAGGGCCAGGCATCCCAAGACATACCCACCCCACGTCCTGTATCCGTGCTTGGGCTCTCTGGGCGCTGGCGGCAGGGCCCTGGAGGCCGGGAGGTGGCGGCCCCCCCGAGGCCTGGGGCAGCTCAGCCGGTCGTGGCTACCTGGTCTTGGGCCCCACCCTTCACCTGGACCCCCTCGGGGAACCAGGAGGCTTTGGTGTCTGATTTGGGGGGTTCCCAGACTCACGGGGACTCCGGCAGCATTAGTGCTACTGCGGACTGCTGAGGTCAGACCCAAGCCCCAGCTGGGAAGTGAGCACCGGAGCAGCAACAGGTGTGGGCGGGTGAGGGTGGGAGGCAGGCGTGGTGGGCCGCATACAGGTGCGGTGAGTGGTTACAGGCATGGTGGGTGGTGCCTAGGCGTGGTGGGCTACATATGGGCGTGGTAGGAGCGGACCGCTGAAGAGCCTGGGCTGGTGGGGGTGGTTCGCCGCGGAAGTGAGTTGGGGGACTGGGGAACAGTGGGCAGGTCCCGGGTCAGGTAGAGGAGGAGGCCATCGAGGGCAAGGCAGGTTAGGTTAGGTTAGGATCCGCGCTCTCTACTCTGCCCAGCTCCTCTTTGCAGCCCTGGCAGTGCACGGCCCCCAGCCCCCACGGGCCTGGCGCTGCTGAGCTGACAGTGGGAAGGCCTTCGCCATCACAGCTGGGCTGAGTTAGTCTCCCCTGTGGCCCCTGTGCCCTTTCACCAGCCCTGGAGGGCCTCTTCTCTTTTATCCACGATGAACTTTGTTTCTAAGAGGCTGAGCATACTGTAAGCAGGCTTAAGCTCAAACCAGGGGGAGCCTCTGCTCTGGTAAGGAGGGACAGGGGTGTGGTCCCAGGGGGAGGAGACCTGGGGGTTCTTGGGGGCAGGGCTGGGGCTGCCCCTCAAGCACATCCTTCTGCTCTCAACCCCATGTGGGTTGTGCATCCCAGGCCAAGGCCCTTTGTGTCCTTGGGACCCATTCTGCCCACTTGGCACCCTCCTCCCTAACTGCTGGTGCTGGTACCCCTGCCTGGCAGGACCTTCCAGGGATCAGGGCAGGCACATGGTACAGCCAGGGGGAGTGGCCTCGAGGTGGTGGCTTTGACCTGGGTCCCAGCAAGAGCTGTCCCAACCCCTGGGCCTCCCTGGGGTCAAGGGGCTCGCCAGGCTGACTGGGTCTCAGGCTTTGGTCAGCAGGGAGGGGACCCAGGTCAGGCCTGGGAGCAGGGTAATGAACAGGTGGTGGTGGGTGTCCCAGCAGAGGCCTGGCCCAACAGCCTGAGGGGGGTGGTTGCGGGGTGGGTGTGGGGGGATGGCAGACATTCCCCGAATGTCAGGAGGCTGAAACGGGGAGGTGGGATAGGGGGCCGCAGGGCTGGGGAGTACACTCAAGCTCAGCTCCCTCCCAGGAACCTCGGGCAGGGACAGGTCCCACCGTCAGGGCAGCAGGATGTTTCCAGCCCCTTCCAGCTCTAGGATTCAACAGGGGAGGACACCCAGGTGAGCTCGTCCCCTTCCTTGCACCCCCACGTGTGTCCTTGGACAAGCCACCCTCCTGCCCCTGTTTTGCCGCCCATAAGATGGGGCGCTAGCTTGCCTCCCGGCCATGATCTTCCCTGGGGGTGTTCAGATAACCATGCTCTCCTGTCGTTGCCAGAGAGGCACTGAGCCTTCACCTTTGTTTCCAGAAGTTGCACCTGGCGCCTGGTCCCAGAATTCGAAGCTGCCCAGCAGCACATCCGGCTGCCCCTCTCCCTCCTGCCCCGAGGCCCCAGAGGAGTCAGCCCTCGGGGGGATGTAGCTGCCCGGCCCAGGGGAGGCACTCCATGCTCCAGCCCCTCCCCCATCACCCCTAGAGGCGATCCTGGCTCTGCACCAGGGATCCCCGTGACTGGGCCCTGCTGCAGAGAGCATGTGAGGCCGGCTGACCCACTGGCCCCGTCTAGAAAGCAGCAGGCCCCCACCCCCTTCTCACACCCCTGGACACTCCCCCATCAGGGGCATCTACTGGGCAGGACGCTGGTGCCTGCCTTCATGTCCCAGCTGTTTGAGGCAGAGGCTGCTGCCACCCCCAGGGAGGAACAGGGGGTCAGGAGCCCCGAGGCCGGCTGGCTGGACTTATTGCGGGACTGGCTGTCCCGGGCCCCTGTCCCTGCTGCTGACCCCGCCGGGACTGGCACCTTCTTCATGGGCCCCAAGGACAGGCCTCGGTGCTCTTGCTGTGGGCCGGAGCCAAGCCGCCGTGCACCCCATCCTGGGGGCACACATGGCCTGGGCCCGGAGAAGGACAGTCCTCCAGCCTGGTGCAGCTGGGACAGCGTGGATGGGCAGATCCTGGGGTGGCTGCGGCCACTGGCCGAGGAGGAGGAGGAAGAAGAGGATGAGGAGGAGGCAGTGGCTACAGCTGCTTCTGCCCTGGGGCCTGCCCTCCCCGAGATGGGTCCCCCCGAGCAGCGGCTGGCCTCCTTCTCTGCCTGGCCACCCACCGCTGCCGTGCCCCCTGCACAGCTGGCTGACGCTGGCTTCTTCCACACAGGTGAGTGATGGGTGCCGGTCGGGGCTGGTGGTCTTCCCGGCTGGGGCCTGGAGACTGTTCCCATTGGGCTGGAGGCTCTGCCTCCTGCACAGGCATACAGCCTGACAGGGGGGTGGGCAGGGTCTTGCCACCCAGCCCAGAGCCTGTGTCCTTGAATCCTCCTGCCCCCATTCCCGGAGTCTCCCTTGGGCACATGTGTCAGTGTAAGTCCCCAAGGAGTATCGGGGGTCATAGCGGTGGCGGGGAGTCTGTGGCTTGCCTGCCACACCTGGAGTAGCAATGACCAGGTACCAGCCCACCTGCTCAGGCCCCGGGGGATGGGAGCAGGGCCTGGTCTGTCTCCCTTCACTCCAGCCCCAAGTCTGTCGAGCTGGTAGAAGTTTAAGGGGTGAAGCTGTGGGAAGTTTTCTAGGGCTTTCTGCCCTAGCCGGCTGGCTGGAATTTGGTCTGTCCCTCGGGCTTCCTTGTTTAAACCTGGGGCCCATGAACACGTCCAGTCCCAGCTCGGGTGGGGCTGGCCTGTCTGCTCACCCTGTGGCTGGGGCGGATACGTGGTGGATGCGCTGGCCAGATGTCCTGGGGGCTGTGTATATGCCAGGAGAGTGGTCATTTTTACAGGTGAGCTCCTCAGGAGGGCTCCGTCTGTGTTAGAGTTCAGACTGACCGACGCAGGGCATTTGGGCCCTGGGGGGGTGGGGGCGGGTGCCCCACAGCACACAGTTCCTGAAGAAGGGGCCAGCCTGGCCCACCCACCTTAGCCTACCTCCTCCGGTCAGAGGCCCAGCCAGGGCAAAGACCGGGAAGGAGGGATGGGTAGGGGGCTGGTGTGATTTGCTCTGTATCAGTCCCTAATTTGTAGTCTCTGCCCTGGTTGAAGCCCTGTAACTCTACAGTGGAGGTGAAGGGCTGAGGGGGCCCCCCAGAAAAGTGAGCCTCCATCTCCCTGGCAGCCTGTGAGGCCCCAAAACCAAGTCTGGCACCAGATTGGCCTGAGGAGACCCCCACCCTGGCCTCTCACTGGGAGTCCATCCTTGGGTGGGGGAACCAAAACTACAGGGTCTGGGGCCCTCAGGGTCTCCCCTCCCCCACCGGGCCACGGGGTTTTTGAACAATGAGGGCAAAAGCTCCAGCCGCAGGCTCCAGAGCTCCCGAATATTCCAGAGTCCCTGGCTAGCGCCCAGGCGGCCTTATCCGCTGTCCCCCTGCACGTGCGTGACATCCCTGGCTGACAGCCAAGGGCGCAGCAGAGGCTGTGCCTGGCCTGTGCATGTCTCCAGGGAGCCATGGCGGGCGAGTCTACCTGAAGCCCCCACCAGGTCCTCGCAGCCCTGAAGGGGTAGGATGGGGCCCTTGACAGCTCCGGGTAAAGCCCTCTGCTCACTCCAGGCCAGCGGGACAAGGTGAGATGCTTCTTCTGCTACGGAGGTCTGCAGAACTGGGAGCAAGGGGATGACCCCTGGGCTGAGCATGCCACATGGTTCCCCAGGTAATGCCCTGTGGACAGCTCCGGCCGCCCCCTCCAGTCCTGGGGGATGAATCTCGGGTGGTGGGCAGCCCTGTGGGTGGCCCAAGTAGGAGCCCCCGCTTTGGAAGGGCCGTGGGGGAGAAGGCTGCTCCCTTTGGTGCTAGACAGAGACCTCCCCCCTAACGGCCTTCCACAGCGCCCAGGTCTCGGGGAGCCGGGCCATACCCTGCAGGCTGTAGGCTAGCCGGAGGGACACACTTGCCAGCCCAAGGGGCTCTTGGGGCCCCTGGCAGCAGGAAGGGTGGGAGCTCCTCCAGCTCCCCGCCCTGCCTTGGGCCTCGGGCTCACTTTTTCCAGGTGTGAATTCTTGCTCCAGGCCAAAGGAAGGGACTTTGTCCGCAGCATCCAGGATTCTCACCTTCTCAGTCTCAGCTCCTGGGTGAGTCTGCCTCCCCCCACCTCCCCCGCAGGCTTTGGGGACCCCTCCCATCGCTGCATCAGCAGCTGCTTAAGGCACATATGTTGTCTGGCTCCTTCCAGGGCCCAGCAGAGCCAGAAGACACAGCCCCTCCTGCCACATCAGGTAAGTTTGACGTATGACCTGGGCCCTGTCCTTGTGGACACTGGCAGTCTGTGCCCTGGCTGAGGCCACAGTGTGTCCATCCCTGTTGGATGGCAGGAGGATGGAAGGCTGTTTGACTTGGGGCTCACCCCAGCCTAGGGGCTTGCATGCTTGATGTGGGCTCAGGGCCACCAGCCCTGGGGTGAGACCAGCACACTGCCAGCAGGTGTCCCTGCGCCCACCCGGCCAAAGCCCAGTGCAGCCCCGTGGGGTGGGTGGGAGGTCCCCCAGGGAACAGCACGGTCTGTGCCGGGCCATGTGGGGCAGTGGCTCTGATGCAGTCCAGGGGGTTCCGGGGGATTCCAGGATCCCAAGCCCACTCTCTGCCTGCCACCTCTGGGTGGCAAGTGCCTATCTCACTGTGTGTCTCAGTGTCCTGGGCCATGTAAAGGTGCCCCAGCCCCCAGCCCTCAGCCCCAGGACCAGTGGCCGGGGCTTGCACCTGCTTCTGGGCTGTAGGCTTATGGCTTGTTGTGCCTCCACCGAGTCTTCGGGATGCAGCTCTCTCAGCTTAAGAGAGTCTGTCCCTTTCCCCGGCCTTCATGGTCCCCAGATCCCACGTAAGCATTGATGAAGTGGCTGTCACAGCTACAAAGGTCCCTGGTGCTGAGCTGCCCAGGGTGGCCAGCCCAGGTTCAGCCTGCCCCTGCCCTCCGGCAGCCCATCCCGCCCTGCCTTGCAGAGGCCGGGAGTGGCCCGGAGTGGCGGGCGTGGAGGCGGGTCCCCGCAGTGCAGGCCGTGCTTCGCATGGGCTTCCAGCAGGGCGCGGTACAGCAGTTGCTGCTACGCAAGTACGGCCGGGCTGGGCTGCGCAGCATGTCCACGTCGCAGCTGGTGGCCGAACTGCTTGAGGACGAGGAAAGGGGCCAGGCGGGCACCCGAAGTAGGCCAGACCCACTGTCCCACCCATGTCCCCCTTTGTCTGTATTGTAGCCTCACCCCTGGCCTCACCGCCCCCAGCACCCTGCACACAGTGCCTATAAGTGTCGGGGGGAAGGCTGGGCATGGGGCGCTTTGGCCTGGGCAATCTCTGGGGAGTCTCCTCTAGGAAGCCTTGGCTTTTCCAGACCTGGGACAGAGAGAAGGAAGCTGGGAGCAGGAGCAGTGCCCCTGGTCAGAACAGGCCCCTGGAGCTGGACTGTACTTCCCTCTGGGGGCCAGGCCCCAACAGCATCCCCAACTGCCCACAGTTCCTGCCCACGGACGCCCCCAGTCACCCACGCCCAGAGGAGAGACGCTGTCAGAAGACCTGGGGGAGCCAGGTGCGGCCTGGCCCAGGCCCTGTGGGTGCCAAGAGTCCCTCCCCCCACAGCCCATCCCAAACGTGTCCTCCCCCACCTTACCTCTTCCTCTGACTGTGGATGGGTGGAAACCAGGGTGGGCAGAGGGTGTCACAGCCTCTCCCTAGGAGGAGATCCAGGCCAGAGAGGTGCGGGTGGGTTCTCGACACCCCCCAGCCAGGCCTGCCGCCCCCCTCAGCTAGCCTCCCCAGCCGGGCCTGCCCTCCCCCTCCCAGGAGCCCCCAACGCAGAGGAGCAGCTACGGCGCCTACAGGAGGAGCAGAGGTGCAGGGTGTGCCTGGACCGCGCCGTCTCCATTGTCTTCGTGCCCTGCGGCCACCTGGCCTGTGCCGACTGTGCTCCCAGCCTGCAGCTCTGCCCCATCTGCCGGGCCCCCATTGGCAGCCGCGTCCGCACCTTCCTGTCCTAATGGGGTAAGCATGGGCTGGGGGAGACCCACACCAGGCCTGGCCCCCCAGGGGTCCATAGCCCCTGCTTCTCCCGTCTGCCATGCAGGGACATGCTCTGGACCTTCTCAGCACAGTGCCCAGGCGGCTGTACCGTCCTACATCAGCCCCTTAGGTCTATCACACTGTCTCCCAGCTGGCCGAAGCCCCCAGCCCACAGCTGAGGGGGCCACTCGAGAACCACAACTGCCGCCGGGCAGCTCTGCCGTGACTTTCCTGGGTCGGGGGGTGAAGGCAGGATGCAGCGACGATGCATGGGTGCCTGAGGACAAATGTGCAGTGGCCTGGCAGAGGGCACGCCCTTTGACCTGGGGCTCTCAACCTGGGACCTGAGGCCTGGGGTGGGGGTTTGGTGGGCTTGACATTCTTGGCACCTTCTTGGGATGGGGGGCAGGCCCTCAAAGGCCTCTGCGACCCACTAGGGAGCAGGGTGGGACCCCCACTGTCAGACCTCCTGGGGCTGAGGGTCAGTGGCCTGGCGGACGGGCCCGTGGGGAGCTCCTGGCTCACCTTGCCACCCTCCCCCGCCAGCCTGTTCCTTGGATTCCAGAGTGAGCCCTGTGTTTCTGCCACGCTGCTGAGGTCTGCTGAGGACAAGGAGCTGGTGCCCAGGGAGGAGGAGGAGGCCACAGGGGGTCTCAGGGGTCAGAGGCCGGGGCTGCTTTTATTATAAGTGTCTATGTTCATTTGCTCTTAAAGGTGTGAATAAAGTGGCAGATTTTTCCCTGGACAGTGCTGAGAAGGGTCCTCCTTCCTGGACTACCAGGCAGCCCACCCAGCCTCCCCCACCCGAGCTCACTCCCCACCCTGCTTGCTCCCCTCCCCTCCCCTCCAC